>CM033799.1:2275553-2300553 GCA_019656835.1 Rhododendron ovatum
GCCAATACTTAATGCTGCAAGTGTCAGGACAATTCCGCCCAACTCTCTAGTTCGGTTCAGGGGAATGATACAGGACATGCTGGGTAATGAATTCTATGTTGGTGCCTATAAGGTATTTGACCTCTTTCCAAGTTTTTTTTTTTGAACATCCTCTTTTTATCCAAGTGAATCACCCCTTTCTATTCATCCATATACTTCGAGTCTCTAAATTTTTTCTCATGTCATTCAAAGGATGGAGGACGGTGGAGAACCAACAAATTCACGGATGTTTCTCAGGTTCCTATGGATTTGTCAAGTGACAAGCGGGTCTGGGAACGCCGCCTGCTGTATTGTGTTCCTGTGAGTTTTCATATGCTTCTAATTTCTGGGCTTGCCCTCTTCGGTCTATGAATCTAGCACAGGCACTCATTTTTTTTCAATTGTATGGGTATCAATATTTAAGTGTCAGCAGTAAATGCTAGGGCATGCCAGGACTTGATGAGTAAATTTCTGCAGGGTTTACCCTGTTAGTTGGTTTATTATACTTTGAAGTTTCCTGAACTCTCTGTTGCCGTTGAATAGGAAATATTTTCATACTGTGTCCTTAAATTATCTTCATGATCAGATCATTAGGTTCGCTAACTTCTCTTATATTCAGGTCCCATGCTTGAATTCGTGGACTGAACCTTCTTCAGAAGTTCTGCTAAATAGATGTGCAAGTTCGACATCCCCACAAACGGAGAAGCGCCAAAGGGATGATGACGAAACCATCGACCACATGGATATGGAGGTACTTTCCTTTGCCCCTTATTTATTTTATGGCGATTTTCAAAGAAGCCTCAGTACAATCTGTCTTAAAAACATGGCATCCCTGTGAAGTTGTTATCTTTGGAGGGTAAATAATTCAGTTAGGTTTATTGAGTGTCTTGTGTGCAAACCTCATTCTTTGCTATTGATGTTTTTTTCTCTGGAGTCTAGCATGTTTAGATTGCATGTCTAATGCCATATTCTTAAGTTACATATCTGACATTTTTTTTTATAATGACAGATGTTGGATCATGCATTCCAGGGTTCTCCGCCTGCAAAAAAGATGGTAAGCAGAAATGATTTCGTAGTGTCCTTAGTTGTATTTGCGTTTCTACCTTTGCTTTTCTGGGCTTGACAAGAATGACCTATTTAATTCTTATTTTATTTCAGTTCCGGAGAAAAATGTAAGAGTTTGTGGTTATAACTTGAGTTAGTTTTTATTTTCTGGCGTAGCTTAGTAAGATTACAGTAGGTTCTAATCAACTTTTCAAACTGGATGAGAACAAAGAAATTCATGTGGCTGTACCTGCAGGTTCCAACTTTTTTCCAAATGGATGAGCTCGTGTTATCCTTATGGCTACTAACCTCAGATGAAAAGGCGTCACCTAGTTAGCTTGCCATATACTTTCAAAAAAACCATGCATCGAAAATCAAATTTGAGCGGGAGTAGCAACCCAGGCATGGGTCAAATAAAATGAGTTTTAAGAAGATAATCTGGTCATTTAGCTCAATTCTTTGAGCGTCTGCTATTGGGTTTTGCAATTATTTGTGTACATGAAAATGATTATAGTTGCAGACTTGCAGATTTATTGCTCTGAGTCCTTCTCTGTCCCTGTTTCCTTCACAAGTCCAAGTAGCTTACAGTTTTAAGTTCACTTAAAAACTAATTTGCCCTTCAGTTACTTTATTTGTTTTTCTTTCTTTACCAGCGAGGTGGACATCCTTCCCTGTCTTCTCATTCACATGAGTGTATGGCTGAGGGAACCTGTTCTGGCACAAGTATGGTGCCTGATTTTGAAAGTAGTTCACTTCCTTGTCTTGTGAAGGTGAATGTGATCTATTCCTTGTTAAGTTGCACGAAAACAATCCATACGAAGCATGCTTGGCTTGAGCATGCTTTACTAACATTGCCTCCTCCTCCTATGTCCATTCATCCATGCAGATATATGACTCTGCTGAAGATGACTTAAAGCTCAATGATATTTTTGAGTTCATTGGAGTCCTCACCTTTGATCCTGAGGCTGCAGCAGCAGACAAGGGAGATTCTGATGAATTAGAAAATAGATTTTGCGAAGAAGAATCAGTTCATTTGCCTCCTAGCAAGGTTTTGGCTGTTCATAGATATATTCTTTGCTTTGTTCCCTCAAACATAATTTCTATTTGGTCGAACCCACCAGAAATCTATATGCGAGTTCATTACACGGTTTGTTTCATGCAATCATGAAAGGTTATGCTAATCGATTTAATGATCAACATAAACTCATAGAAATGTGACTATAGCTTCTGATTGTGTACCCGCCAGAGAATAGCACTCAACTTTAAACTTGCTTTTGTTCATGTCTGATGATCCTGGTCTTAGAATTGTATGTTTGTCAAACCATAACTTGTAAAAGAAATGGTTTTAAGTTAAAGCAGAGTATTGAATTGGTGTTGCATTTCATCTAAACTAACCAATAGGCCTTCAATCTCTCTCTCTTAAAGTTGGCTTCAAACTTCCACCATTAAGATCTACATTTTGTGGCCGATCTCTATTACCACTTCACAAAAATAGTATATTGACTAGCTAAACTATGCATTAATGATTTAAACTAAAATAGTAAAATCTAATAAACTTTGGTTAAGGATTGTGGTAAGGGACCACGAGCCAAGAAGATAATGAAATTTCTCTCTTGTCAGGTTCATGTGCCTATGATTTATTATTTACGACTACTAATGTTTGTAAGATTGGAATCTTTGGTATGAATCCTTCTACGTATACTTTGCATATTATCTTCTCCCATGCACCTTCGTCATTTGCATATAGGGAATTTTAGTCGTAGATTCATGTCCTACTGGGACTAAATTGTTTTTGTATTTGCCATTCAATACTAAAACATTGCGTTTGGACTGATAAAGAATGCTTTTATTTATTTATTTCATGAGCTGTATGAAGTACTTTGTTACCTGTTCTCTTTGCAGGTACCACGCCTCCATTGTCTTGAACATCGGAAGCTCGGAGTTTATGACTTTCTTTCCATTTCCCCCATGGTGGAGGTAGTTGAAGTTAAATCACTCTCTTCATAAAAAAATGATTGTAAATCTACCAAGTATTCTTATCTCTCTTTTTTTGTGTGCTTTTTTGCCTTATTTCACCACATTGTTCAACTAAAGTCATAAATTTTGTTTCTACAGCCAAAACCAAATCAAGTGAGAGAGATAAGGGAAACTCTGCTGGGTCATCTTACAGCTGTTCTTGGAAATGATGGGTTGGCAGCTGAGTTTATGTTGCTACATCTTTTGTCCAAGGTATTTGCTTCCTTCACAGTTAGTGTCCTAAGTGTTTATGTCACGTGTTATGCGAAATCAAATATCCTTACCTTTCCTAGTTCTATCGTAATGTTTTTTTATTGCAAAAAAATGTATATGTATGTATGTATATATCAAAGCCTTTGGCAGCCTTATTTCCTTTGCCTTTTGCCTTTTACAGAAATAAATGGCTAGTATCTTTATGCAGGTGCATGCAAGGGTGGACACACTAGCTGTGGGGAAGCTTTCACTAAATCTTACTTGCTTTAACAAGGAAAATACATCCATTTTTGGAAATAGTCTTAACCTAGCAGTCAAGAATCTTCTACCCATCACACATTCTATTCCTCTTTCTGTTGACTATCTTAATACTTCTACACTTGCCCCAAGAAAAGATTACGAAACAAACAGGTACGGAATATATTCTGTGTGCGCAACATGTGGATGTATATTATCTTGGATTAATTATCAGCCTACGATGATTTATTATTTGTCGTTTTCTTACATCTTCATATGCTTTATTCTCCAGATTGATGTCCGGAGTACTGCAGCTAGCTGAGGGCTCACACCTTACAATTGATGAGACCCACATACAAGCAGGGACCCTTACCTCTGTTGGGGTTGAGAACACTAGATTACTAAAGAACCTAATGGAATTGCAAAAAGTAATTTCCAATTCAACACTGAACTAATGTTATATCTGCATGATGCAGTTAAATCCTGTGATACAAGTTCTATAAGAAGTAGAATTATACTATTATCTAGTTAATTTCAGGCAAACAGTCTCCTGTCTATGTGGTTTGATTAACTGCAGGATCAATGCCTTACGAGAGTATCCAGTTTTTGTTCTTTGTGAAATGGCCACATGATTGACTTTGGAGCTACCTGCTGGGACTAATATATGCTTTCTACTTTTGTGTTTGCCAGGTGGAGTATGATTTTAAGTACTATAAAATGGAGATGACAGCAGACGTCCAATTGCTAGTTCTTTCAGAGGGGAAGTCTAATATATTTCCAGCTGATATAGTCCTTCCTTTACGCCCATCTTCTGTGGGTTCCACTGAAATGTTGGATTCAGAAGCACTGAAAGCTTGGAGATGGTACTTGGCTAGTCTAAGATCATTGCCACATACAATTGAGCCACAAATGCAGAAGGTTATGATTTGACCAGCTCCGTAGATCACACGAGTTTTGTTATATGCTGCACCATACAATACCTTGTTGATTATGGGATGATGTGTTGCAGGTGGTAGAAGATGATATGGTTGCAGCTAGGCAAGCAAATCGCACCTTAGGCAGCCAAGATTTTAGCAGGTTTCAGAACTTTTTTCTTAAATGCTGCATCATACAATGCATTTTACAAAATACACCTTATTTTGTGGTGGTATTGAAACTCTCAGTTTTTTCAGAACTTTTTTCTGGCACTTCTTATTAACACTGGGGAACAAATTTATTTTCATGCGTAGTCTTTGAAAGTTAGAAAATTGGGTTTTGCTTCGTAAAATTCTAAAAAAGTTTCGAATGCCATTACACCTAGTAAACTTGTCTTCATAAAGAAAAACAGGTAGCAGAAACCAAAACCAATATAGGACTCCCCCCACCCCCCATTCTGTACTTCTAACCTGTTCAGCCTTGTTGCAGGTGGTTGACGATGGGCCGTTTGATGTCTGTGAGCTTTGGTGAAACTTGTCTGTCATTGGAACACTGGCAAATGGTCAAGGAACTTGAGAGGCTAAGAATGGAGAGGCTCCAGTGAAAGCATGTCATCACATGGCATGGAAGAACAAAAGGAGTTGTATATTAAGTGTACTGTAGTTTTTGTGCCTCTATAACGCCTTTCAACGAGAATTTAGGTTGCGGACTTCTAACCGACCGCTGGGTCATTTGAGGGTGCCATTTTGTTTGTATTGGATCTTGTTGGTCTTTGCTGAGAAATGTGAGTGGCCCTGAAAAATGATACCGTAGCGGTTGTTGAATGTGTTTCTAAATTCCAGTTTTCCATGATCTTCACATCATAGGATTGGGAATGAGTACAAGATCATCATCTGTCGAATGTCTATCTTCTTATTTCAATGCAATTCCCTCGTTATAGAATGATGCTCAGATTGGCACTTTACCTGAGAGAGCACTGGGCAGGAAATATTACGGATAGCTAAAAAAACTTGTGCATGGCAAATTCCTTTTCTACAAATTCCGCATAAACTAACTTCCTAAACAATACATTAAAAAAGTTATTCCAAACAAAATAAACGTCTCAGATCATTTGTGTGGAACGCAACATGGGCCCGGCAAAGGCGATCGGTACCCACCCATCGTACCAATAACAATTGGTTAGAAATAATAATAACGGTGAAAACTAGGGGCTTTCTTAGAACTTCGGAAAAGTACAAGGGGTACTACGAAATAAATATGGGTGCCGCTATTCGCAACCTTTTATTTTCTCCCGTAGCCCACTACATTTCGGTAAATGGTTGTTGATAATTATAAATAACATTTCGATAAATTGTTGTTGAAAACAAAATTATATTTCGGTAACTACATGTCGAAAATATGTTCAACTTTCGGTAAACAACTGCCGAACATGCATTTTCGGTAAACAACTGTTGAAAAAAATATTATATTTCGATAATTGGACGCTGAAAATATATCTCAATTTCGATAACTAACTGTCGAGTATAATTGAAAATTTTTAACAGCGACCATAAATATGGCAAAAGGAGTTCTCTGAAGAAGAAGGAGGAAAACGCTCTTCTTGTCTGGTAAAGTCGTTGACCTCCAAGTCCCTTCTCCTCTCTGATAAGTTCATTTCTCAGAGAGAGAGAGAGAGAGAAGAAGAAGAAGAAGAAGAAACGATGAGCAATTCCCGCATGGGATCGATCCTATCGATGTTCGTAACCGTTCATCCTCACGAGACCTCCGCATTGATCTACTCCTCCTCCTGTTTCTTCTTCGTAAGCTCTCTAAGCTCAATTCGCTCCATTTTTTCCGATTCTTAATAATATTTCTTTTTTCGAGTTGTAATTACGAATAGTAATCTTCAATTTTGGATTTGCAGATTTTAAGTGCTTATTTTGTAGTGCTTCCTTTACGCGATGAAGGCGCGATATCTTTGGGATTAGGTAACCTTCCGGAACTTTTCGTTGGATCCTTGGCCCTCACACTGGTTGCTGCGCCTGTCTCCACACTCATCTTTTCGTTGCCTAATCTTTCCAAAGGGAAGGTGAGGATCATCAACGCTTATCCTATAATAAGCATTGTAGAGCTAATTTCTCTCATTGAATTGAGATCACAGAATTTCGCTATTTAAAGTGCAGGGATAGCTTTGTAGCTAGTGCTTAAAAAAAAAGATTTGTAGCAAGGTTTTAAATAAACACGCAAAGGTCGCCGTGTAACGGAATTGGGAGAATCGAATGATAAGTTAAAAAAAAAATTGGAAAAAAATCTAAAAGATATATAAAGTGCCTAAATCACCCTTAACTGTCGAGAATCAGCCGCAACGGCCCTGACGCAGTCTGTGAATCAGAAATATACCAACGCATAACAAGAACTGGCAATGCATGCGATTTTCTATCTCACCGCCACTGTTATCTCGGGGTATTACAGTATCGGAATGCTCAAGAACCGTATAGGTTATGTAATGGTCGATATGATCTAAACCTTCCAATGGAACACTTTGCCCCCATGAATATTAGATGTGCAAAACATAGGAATTCTAAGACTAAAATTAGATACTCCATAAAGTGTCGCGGTGCAGTTTGTCTTGCGTTTTGTGGCATCTCGTAACCGTTTTTTTTTTTTTGGAATTTCAGGCCTTGGTCTTGATACACAGGTTTTTTAGCGTGTCTCTCGTTGTATTTTTCGTGCTATGGTATTCTTCTTCACCTGGATATTCACTTCCCAATTTGAAGGTACAGCAAGAATTCCATGACAAGGATGTGTTAGTATGTATCACTAGCAATTTATTCTGCTTCTCCTGGTATTTGTCACTAATCATTTTACCACTTCTAGGGTTTGATTTCCACGTCCTCTACTATAGAAGAAGAGCTAAAGGTGGAGGTTACTCAAGCCAGTCCACCGTCTTCTGTAGATTGGATGGACAATGGATGGTTTTATGTCTCCATCAGGATTGGCTTGTTTCTCTGGGTATGCTGATATTTATCCTTTGTGCTGACCTACTTGTGATTAGTTTTGCTTTCATTTACTGTTTCATATTTTGAAGTTTAGCCACTGTAGAAAATTCTTGCCTTTTCAGGTGGCTTTACTGAATCTTATTACTATCTCTTCAACTTGGGCTAGAGTAATTGATGTGATGGACAGTGAGGTTTGTAAGCAACCGTCTATTTTGAGTTACTTTTTTAACTTTTTGTGTATAATTTACCTGTGTTTTCTATCCAGTCAGGTTCAAGATTGTTTGGGTTTGTTGGTGCTGGTGCTACACTTGGCCAGCTCTTTGGTTCACTGTTTGCAACAGGAATGGCTTGGATGGGACCATGTATGCATGCTTTCTTTCATCTTTTCGTACTCGGAAGTCCATAAACATTCTTTTGTTTCCTTATTTCTATTATGAGTACATTTAATTTAATATATGTGTTTTGCTTTAAAACTACCCCCAACTTTGGGTTGGATTCATTGTGTCAGATTTACTCCTAGTCGCTGCTTTGTTGATGGAACTTGCTGCACAGTCATCAAAACGGATTAATAAGGATACTTCCCATCTCTCTGTGGAACTGTCTCCCATCCTGTAAAGTTCATTTGTTATTTCCCTAATGTTTTCCTTCTGTTGCTGACTTTTGGATTCCATTTAGTAGCCGTGCCTGTCTCGTTAGGGAAAACTGGAAGCTCAAAATTGGGTTGATTTATTTCATACCAATTTATATTTTTTTGGCTTCCTTTATTTATTGACATTTCTCTTATGGCTCTTAGGAAATCTGATCTTGATCAATGTAATGAGGCTGACAAACAAGTTGAACCTGCTCCTAGAGGATCGTCCCATAAACTATCCACTTCTGTGGCGAAGCCTCAGCTTTGGGCTATGTTAGATGGAATTCGGCTTATTTTGTCCTCCACGTATTTGCTATCCGTGTCATTATTTCTGTGGCTGAGTGCCGTTGTCTCTTCATTCTTTTATTTTCAGGTAAGAATAGGTTTGTTTTCAAAATAAATTCCCCTTGTGATGAAATTTGTTAAAGTTTATGAAGCAGCTTCTCGATTTATATTGTTTAACTTGACTGGGTCACAGAAAGATCACTTCTTGTCTTTTAATTTCATTAAACGGAAAAAAAGTTTGTTAGTAATCATTTAAAATTCATTTGCAATTGTTGTTTCCTTTTTAAGTTTGATCTTAAAGAACATGCTCAGGATTCTAATGTAATCTATTGACTTGCTATTGTCGGCAGTTACAGAGATCCGGAACAATAGTCTATGATAGGTTCTGAAAAATGTTAAAGTAGGGAGTTATGCATACCCTTGCCCCAATGGTTTGAAAACTTACACTGCCTTCCATCAGGGTTTAGTTTTCCCAGTGTAAGTTACAAAATCATTAATGGAATCTGCTGACTGGAAGTTATGAAGTTTTGATAGCTTCATTTTACCTTTGATTAACTACCACTCCATCAAATTGAAATTATACTCATTCCAGCACTTCTTCTCTGTCACCATGTGTACCTTAATCCCCATCACCTCCAGTCTTCTCCCTCTCTCTACTCACTTGACCAATCACTTATTGCCCTTTACTGGCATCTTTCCACTTCTTTCTGTACGCATTTCGTGTACCAGGTATACGTGTTTAAGTACCTTGCAGAGCGAGTATTGTTCCCAATACAGAACGTGGTCTTAGGAGGACCAATGCTTCATAGGCATTCTTATTGGAGACCAGTAAATTTTTTGTTTGTCCTCTATTTAAAGTCTGATTTTGTATTGGTACTGTTCTTTCTGTTTTCTTCTGACTTAATTGTAACCCCTTAAACTGCAGAAAGTAACTGTGATTGCTATGACTGTTGCAAGCCCAGTTGGTCGGAGAAAGTTGTTCGCCCAGATAAATAGTTTTATTGCTATTTTTATCCTTGCCGGACAACTTAGTTTAACGGTATACTTTACTGTTGATTTTAGTTAGTGTGGCTAATTATTTCAAATTGTCTGCTTTGAGGTGATATCTAGGCACTACCTGAAAAAAGGACACTTTGTGTGAATTTTTGCTGGGATATGATATCTAGTTGCTACCAGAAGAGCATGAACACTTCTCTCTCATTGTTGTTTTAGTTTATTCATTCCTAGGGCGTGCATTGTTGAGTTAGTTGCATGTTTTGAAACCCTACACTATTGAAGCCACACACAACAAATCTCCACCTTGGCGTCAATTTAATGAAAGGGCCCATTGGGTCAGTTGGACCTGTGCGTTGCTCTATAAATATGTGTGTTCAGCAGTCTCTAGGGTTTTAGAGAAAGAAGCTTGTTTTGGTGAGAGAAACCTAGAGAGGTAGAGAGACACAGTAGAGAGGAGATTGGAGCTTGTAATCCTTATTGATTATAGTGGATTGATTGGTCCCTTCCCCCCGTGGACAGCCTGTGTATCGAACCACGCAAATCTCTTGTGTTCTTCTGTGCTTGGTTTATTGCTTTCCTGGCGTTCTTCATCTTATTGTTGTGTCTTTTGCTTATCGCACAACAAATAGTTGTTTCATCTATACACGAGGAAAGAGCGAGGCAAGTCCTGAGCTGGAAATTCTTGTAGAAATCCATCATTAATGACATTGAACTTGCTCTGATTACTTGCAACTGACTTGGAGATAAAACTAGAATAAATTGTAGGATTGCCACAATGATAGTGCAATGCTACATTTACTGCTCTGTTGCGATGTACAAAACTCTTACTGATGGATCTTCAGTCAATTTAGCTTTATCTTCTTTGGAAACCCTAGATCATCATTCACTAGACAACGGTTCCATGCTTTATCCAGCATCATTCTATTCTTCATGGACAAGTGTTACGGTTTCTTCATTTTTCTTTAATTTTTCTTTAGTGGGAAAATCCGGTATTAGCTTTTTTTCAGCAGTCTCTTAAGTTTCATTTGCTTCTTTGATTACAGGGGCACATACTTACTGTTGCTGGAATTACTTTAGCCTTATGCGCTGCTCCATTTGTCTCTTTTGCAAATTTGGTTGCTATAGCTGTGAGGCCAACATGGATTGCAGTTGCTGTTTCTGAGACCCTACGAAAGGTTTGTTTTGCACAAGAGCTTGCTTACTAACACATACTAGGCAAAGGTTTGAATACAATGTATGAACCAGAACATCAGTCTCTACGAGCAAAAAAAAGGTGAAAAATAACATCAAAACATATATAGATAAGCATGTTTGCTTGTATCCTTGGTTACAAAAGTAGGAACCGTAAGTCGATCTATCTTCTAAAGGGGTTAGCTTAAGTTGTGCTTGTCGCTCCTTTGTAGTTATAAAAAATCATCTATGATAGAAGGGACATTACAACTCCTACCAATATCTTTCTCAACGAATATGGACGAATAACTTATGGCATGGTGATTGTAAATAGGCGGAGCCCTAAAAGCTTATTTGGTTTGCATTTTGCATGAGATGGAATAGATTTTTTAACTCTTTCAAACTTCTGACTTTAGGTTATACTACATGTCTCATGTTCCAACTCCAGCATGTACAGATCCTCTATTCTGTTATGGAGTCCAATGTGACAATGTATCCAAGGACTTCCAACGAAAAATCAAACTGTAATCAAGATTTAAGCTTATATTTTCTTATAAATTAGGAGTATATAATAAGGCTGTGTATTCATTAACATAGACTTCTTAGACTTTAGATGATAATTAGTAGTTAATCAAAGTGGTAAAGGATTTTTTAAAATCTTATGGGTGGTGGTGATCACCCCTACTTGCGATCCACTAGGTCACTTCTTGGTGCTTTTCCTCTTTATTTGTTTGTAGAAGTAAACCAAGGGTGTTTAAGGCAATGCGACTGAATCAAAGGTCATTTGTTACAAAAAGTTATTAAAGTTAACGTTATACTTAATTTTGCAGGTGGTTACTTATGTTGTAACCAGACCTGGGAGGGAGCTTCTTTTCACAGTTGTCACACAGGAGGAAAAATACAAAGCGAAGGTATGAACTGTTTTTGTTGACTAGATTTAAACTTATACTGTTGGAAGTAACTCGGAAGTTGTGGATTGTTAGTATTGCCTGAAATGGTCTGTCCTACGATTCCTCCCGCTTCTTGGAAGTAGCACGGTCTTATCAGAGCCCAACGGAAGAAAAAAGATATTTTTATGGTGTGATCGGCACTTATTTTCTAGTTAATTTCGCAGCATTGTCACCACACTGAAATGCCATATGCATCAAGCATGGCTTACCAAACACAAAATACTGCAGGTATGCATAGATGTAATTGTTCAAAGGCTTGGGGATGCTACAGCAGCAGGACTCTACAAGCTCCTTTTCAGCACTTTGAATGGGAAGACAACAACTGTTTCTCTATATGCCTTACCTGTATGTTTACGTTACCGTTGTTTTATTTTGTTGTTTACAATCAACAGCTTTGGTTACCATTATGTTGCTATATGCCTCCTCTGAATGGTTTTTAACTTTTTCGTCGTGAGGGTGGGGAAGCCAGCGGTTGGTTGTGCGTTTTGACTTCTGACCAAGAATTTTAAAACTCTCTCTCTCACTTTTGGTTTCATACCAGGTCTGCTTATTGTGGATATTCACAGCATTCCATTTAGGGCGCCGCCAGACAGAACTTGCGAAACTCCATACTGTCTCCACCTGAATGGTTCTAGGAGGTCATTTTGTATACATCTGATGTAGAGTATATAAGCCCTAGATTTCCATTTTTTGTGTCATTGTTACAGGGAACTGATTTCATGGCATGGCATGGCATGTTCATTGATTTTAGTGGGTGGAGGAGCAAATTTTCATTGCAGCTCCGTCTCGTTTTCATGGATGTATCATTTTGCTGAGAAATCTGTCGTACACCTCCGCACTAAGGAAAGTTTCGGTTTTTTTTTTTTTTGGTGTTGAGTGTGAATGTTACAAACACTTTTGTTGCAGTTATACTCCCATGAAAGGTATGAGAGTTCGTTGTAATGTTGCTAACATTGCGTTTCTGAAGACTCATTTAAAGACTTGAAAAGCTGCTTCCGCCCTCGTTCGTGAAGAACTCATCCTTAACTTGAGTTGATGAGAAAATCCTTGCAAATTGGAAAAGTCCAAAGAGAATCCATCAGCAGACAAATTTGCGACATGTGTATTTCAAAGTACAAAAAAAATCCCTCAGAAGTGGAAACGTGGGTAAAACAAACCAGAAACGTATATGGATGTGATCTACGTGTGGATGTATGTGTATGTAATTGGGACTCCCATAATTGGGTGGTGGAATTGGTCCCTCAAATTTAGTCGAGGTGCACGTAAGCTGGTCCGGACGCCTGAGTTATCAAAAAACGTGTGGATGTGTGTGTACATGTAACAGAGAAAGAACCGACTCTCTTGTTTCTTCACGAGGGTATTGGATTTGAAAAGATTCATTGCTTAGGGAGCATCTACAGCTGTTGTCTTAGTTGACCCAAATATGCTGCAGGGCACTTTTCAAAAAGTGTGAAACCAAACTTTTCTGAGGCTTGGAAACTTTAGGTGATGGGTAGAAAAAAACGAAATTGAGGAACTTGAGTAGCCAATTATCCCACGTCATTCGGTGGAAGTCAAACACTTTGAAACATGACAAGGTTGATGTTGCTTGTGCTAGCTTCGGAGGTTCTTGTTCAAATTTCAAAGGTTAGGTGAGCTCGAGTCGAGTACAAATAATCGAGCTTGAATTCAAGATTGTTGGTGTTGATGTCTGAGCTTGTCTCGAGCTCAAATTCGAACTCTTTGAGAAAAATTGAACGAAGTAGACCAAATTAATGAGCGTATTCGTAAAATACTAGTACTAGAATTTTGCAAATCTTTTTTTCGTGTTCGTGAGACTATTCGAGTCGAACTTGCTTTGCTCGATTACTAAAAGAGCTTACAATTCTAGTTTGAATTAATTTATTAACCTAATGAGTTAAGCTCAAACGAATTCTTGCCGAAACTAAACTTGAGTTGCTCGCGAACGATCCAATTTATTGCAACCCTAGATTAAGCCCACATTCTTTTTTTGGGGGGGGGGGTCAATTAAGAGATCATTTTACATTAAATATGACGTACAAATTACAAATCCGAGATACTACATCAATTGTGAGAGTCCATAAGATAAACAAGTCCAACTACTCAATCAATATAAGAAGGGAAAATGACGGCTCAGGACGTGTTTTGATAATTAATATCTGCCAATGACATTTTCAGCATTAACAAATGTTCTCAGCATGTCCTTGGCGGGTATTAATTATCAAAACACGTCATGGGCCGTCATTTCTCATACAAGAAATAAACCCATTATAGGATAAAAACTAAGAAAGAAAGAAAAAATCCTTTAAGGGAAAAATACCCACGCGCAGGTATGAAGATTCAAACTCTTGGCATTCTAATGAGATGCAAAAGTTCTGACCAATTAAGCTAGCTCCAGTTGGATTCATACATCTACCGATCTACGAAATGCCCAAATTTGATACAAATTTGACTAACACTCCTTGGGGCTAGATTCAATTGAAAACGTTGCTAAAAAGTCGTGAGCATCCCCTCATCGTCTACTATTCATTAGTTTTTTCAGTCTTGCTGGATTTAATATTGCGTTTAAATGACTATCCCTCCGTTATATATTGAACGTCTTGTACTCTCTTTCTTGTTATTTTTTAAATTAAAAAATTAATTACTTTTATTTACACCGTATTAAAGATCTCAATAACTATTTTAACTTGGTGCGAAAAAATTCAAAAAATTATAAACAAAACTAGTTGATTTTTAATTTAAAAAATAGAACGACGTTTTATAGTGGACTCTCAGTATAAAACGGAATGAGGAATGAGTAGTATAGTAATTTTTCTCCCAACGAAACCGAATTGGTCAATCCACTTGAGGTGTCTCAATAATAGTCTTTTCCCACATGCTTATTTAAAGAATAATCCTCTAAGCAAGTTAGTTTTCTTTTTAACACGTCACAACTTGTCGAAAGTCCGTCATCCGAGAAGTTTTTCAGTGCGGGTGGGCACGGGTCACGTGGTGCCGAGCACGATCTCGACTGTTCAAACATGTTTTGGACGGCCTAGATCTGTTTGGATAAATTTTTAATATAAAATTACCAAAACACCTCCTCAAGTCTATACAGATTTGGGCCGTCCAAAACACGTTTGGATGGCTGAGATACGTGCTTAGCACCACGTGGTCCGTGCCCACCCGGCACTGAAAATTTTCTCCCGTCATCCTAATTTTCTATATATTCCTTGAAAACGGAAAAATAAAAATGGAAAAACCTAATTGGCCTTTTTTTTTTTATCAAATATCCCGAACAGTTTGTCTTTTCATAAAGATACTTGCTAAAGAATTCCAATAACTTTTGAAGACACTTATTAGGAGGAAGTATCCACCCACCTATAAAATAGAGTTAATAGTAGAGATAATCCCACAAAATAATCCTAACCTCACTTTCAAATCCCTTCACCTCTCTCTCTCTCTCAATTTTCTAAAACACACACTACACAACACAACCTGGAAAAAAACACGTACTCCTAACATCCGGCCTCCTATGGAGATGGAGAACGGCGGGCCGCCGCCGCCGCAGCCTCCCGCCCACCGTTCTCCGCTGACCCGCCTCAACAAGTTCGTGTCCTCGACCCGGGTCGGCAAGCACTTCAAGCTCGTCGAGCGAAAAACCACATTCACGACCGAGCTGCGTGCCGGCACGGCCACCTTCCTGACCATGGCTTACATCCTGGCCGTGAACGCCTCCATCCTGACCGACTCCGGCGGCCCCTGCTCCGTCTCCGACTGCCTCCCCCTCTGCTCCGACCCCACCGTCTCCGCCTCCAACTGCACCGGCTCCACCCTCAGCCTCATCCAGCCCGACTCTACCTGCAAGTTCGACCCGGTCAACCCGGGCTACACTGCCTGCCTGGAGAAGGTCCGGAAAGACCTGATCGTCGCCACCGTGGCGTCGTCGCTAATCGGGTGCTTGATTATGGGCACGTTTGCTAACCTTCCGCTGGCCTTGGCGCCTGGGATGGGGACCAATGCGTATTTTGCGTACACGGTTGTTGGGTTCCATGGTTCGGGGAACGTTTCGTACGAGAGCGCTCTGGCGGCGGTATTCATCGAGGGTTTGATTTTTCTGCTGATTTCCGCCGTTGGGTTACGGGCTAAACTCGCGAAACTCGTTCCGAAACCCGTCAGGATCTCGTCCTCCGCTGGCATCGGACTGTTTCTCGCTTTCATCGGTTTACAGGTACGAAGTAGTAAAAAAATTTCATAATTTTATTGTCCGGGTCAAGTGTCCGAGCCAGCTACGCGCACATAAACTAAGGGCCGTTTGGCTCACATTTGTAGCTTGGCTTAGACTCCAAAAATATTCGTTACTACTACTTTGTTAGCTTGTTTAGGGTAGTTTTTTTTTATTTTTGGTAAGTAGCTTGCTAGAGCAAGTACACCCGCTTAGGAAAAAAATTTAGCTAGAGTACCTAAATAAATTCATTTTAGCTATTCATTTTTCAATAGGAACTACAGCAACACTAGTTATTTTCCCTTTTTGTCTTTAAACAATTAATTTGTTCCATTGTTTCTTGGAGGAGAGAGAAGAGCATTTACTTGGTTTAGTTTGCTCGAAGAGAGAGAAGAGATGGATGTATGAGAGAGAAAATATTTTTTTATGTTTACATTTTTTACGGTCATTAGGTACTTAGAGCAAGTTTATCAGCATAAGAGCATGTACACAAAGGAATAGGTATTTTACCTATCCAACAATTCATTTTTTCATTTTACCTACTCAAATTTCTCTCAACCCCACACCAATCCTCTCTATTATTATCTCTATCTTTATAAAATATTATTCAATTGCTATCTATTAAATCTGTTACTACTATCTATATATTAGAGAGAGAGAGAGAGAGAGAGAGAGAGTATTATAATCAAAATAATAGGCTGCCGATGAACAGGAGCTCGGTATTAATACCGAGGTTTTCTCGGAAAGGAAAAATAGAGAAGTGTTTTGCTAGGCTGGTGCAAACTGTTTTTGGTGTGTTCAATAGGTAAAATGGCTACAAATGTTCTTTTCACTAGTCTGATGTACATGCCCTAACAAAACAAGTCTATGAAGCCATTTTACTTGATTAAGACACCAAAACTAGTTTACATCAACTTCGGCAAAGAAGAAGCTAATTTGTTTTTGTGAAAAATGTTAAGTAAATGTACTGAACCACTATTCATAATGCATCTATTAAAATATTGTTTCTTTTCTCTCTCCTCCCTATTACTCCCTCTCTCTATCTCTCTCTCTCTCTCTCTCTCTCCAAAAAAGAATTAGTATTCCAATAAATGATAGTAAAGTAGAAAATATTGATGTGATATTGAAAGAGATATGAGTAAGTAAAATAAAAAAATGCATTATTTATTAGCATTTTTTCATTTCAACTGATAAACTTACTCGTATAGAGAAGTACTGTAGATAAATGTAGAATAACTACCTCAGTCACTAAACTGCTACACCGTGATTTTTGAGGTTTCATTAGGTAATTAAAATACCTAAAAAATCTTGTATTGCTAAGCTGATGTTGATGCTCTTAGGGTAGTTATTAAGAACTGGAGTATATATACCAATTACCAAATTCCATTGAAATCAATCCTTTTTGGGCAAGTAGGTTGTTACATTCATAGCAATGTTTTGACTAATACTATGCAAATCCTTTTTGCTGATTTATCGTTTGGTTATGCAAAAACACTCTTTACACTTGTGAATTGTGATCATTCCGTGAAAAACTCTTTATATTGGTAACGGAAATGATACTCACACAATCGTTGTGTGTGTTGTGTAATCAATTCTGACCGTTCAGATGTGTTTGGACGCTCTAGATTTTAAAAAAACTCTTCCAATGAATAAATAAACCCTATAAATAAACTTATAGTTTGGACGCTCTATATTTTAAAAAAACTTATTCATAGGGTATCATAAATAAACTTATTAAGCTATAAATAAACTCTTCCAATGCATAGAGGAGGGCGTTCATGTGAATACCCTATGAATAAGATGAACGTAAAACTTATTAAACTACATAGATTTTGGCGACCAAGATGACTCGTTAAATGACTCGTGGGTAGACCCACACATATATTACTCCTTAACTACTAATTCTTCCGTCCTAAATTCTTGATCCTCTTTTCTTTTTTAGAAGTTTCAAAAAATTAGATATATCTCTTCATTTATAATAAAATATGGATTTTGTTTGATAGATCTCAATGAACTCTTTTAAATAAAGTTTTTAAAATCACCTAAAAGATTATATATTGTAAGATATAATCAATTGAAAAATAACACATACTTCCAAAAAGGATCAACAAATTGGGACGGAGGGAATAGTAATTAGAGAATGAGCAATAATCATAAAATAAATAAACATAAAGTTGGAATGAGCAAATTTGTTTCATCACCACTTGTTTTGATTGCCAAATTAAGTAATGAAAGTACTAGCTGCGGAATGAGCAGACAAACAACGATATCAAACGAGGTCTCGAGGTCACTTTACTGTTGTTTATTCAATAGCCAAAAAACAATGAATTAACCTAGTACAGTAGTATTCAAATTAAGGACCAAGTTTACCCTGTTTGGTGTGAGTTTTTAGTGAGATTTTTTAAATAATGAGTGGAGAGAGAAAGAAAGAAAGAAAGAAAGATAAGAGTAATAATTGAAAAGAATGCTTATTGGGAATATTGCGTAGAGGGAGGAGTAAAGTCTAGAGATATAAAGCGAAGTCTGACTGTGTTCGCTTTAGATTTCTAAGACGTTTAAGCTCCCCGTAAAATTCAAATTATCCTCATGTTATTCCTGCTTAGAGTTGATCAAGACATTCGTGGCTTACATTTATTTGATAAGATAAGAGATAAGATATTATTGTAGTATATAAATTCCAAATCACAACTTTCCTTAATGCTATTGCTTTTAGGAGAGGCTCTTTTCGCACCCCCTCACAACCCCCTCCTCCGGGCCCACCACCTTTTCCCTCCGTTTCCTGCCCTGCCTCCGTTTTAGGTTTTTTTTAGTTTTACTTTTAAAAGACTTTAAATATTTTTTTTATTAAGGCTTTAATTACTGTTTTAGTTTTTTTTACTTTATCTACTTTTTCAAATTTCAATCCGTTTGAACCAATGGAAAGATTTTAGTTTTCTGATCATTTTATCATAAATGGTCATAGTTAAATTTTAACTCTAGGGCTATCGTTGATTAGCTTTAAGAGATACAGAGAATTTGATTCTATAACTTTCTTAGGGCTAATCAAAGAGAGTCCTAAAATCAAAATTTAATTATGACCATTTAAGATAAAATGATCAGAAAACTAAAATCTTTCCATCGGTTCAAACGGATTGAAATTTGGAACACTTAATTTTTTAACCTCTTTAGACAGTTTATTAAAAAATATGGTTAAAAAATTAAGTGATCCAAATTTTAATCCTTTTAAACCGGTGGAAAAATTTTAGTTTTCTGATCATTCTATCCTAAATGGTCATGATTAAATTTTGACTCTAGGACTCTCGTTAATTAGCCCTAAGAAAGTTGTAGAATCAAATATCTCTTAGGGTTAATTAACGAGAGCCCTAGAGTCAAAATTTAATTATGACCATTTAGGATAAAATGATCAGAAAATTAAAATCTTTCCACCGGTTCAAACGGATTGAAATTTGGATCACTTAATTTTTTAACCATATTTTTTAATAAATTGTCTAAAGAGGTTAAAAAATTAAGTGTTCCAAATTTCAATCCGTTTGAACCAGTGAAAAGATTTTAGTTTTTTAATCATTTTATCATAAATGGCCATAATTAAATTTTGTTTCTAGAACTCTCGTTGATTAGCCCTAAGAGATTTTTGATTTTACAACTTTCTTAGTGCCAAAAATTCATTATAACTATTAAAGATAAAATGATAAAAAAATTCCACCAATTCAACCGGATTAAAAATTGGAATACTAAAATAATATTAAATAAATAAAAGAGAAAAAAGATACAAAGTATAAACATTATTATGTAAATAAAAAAAAAAGAGAAAATGGGTTCGATATTTCTGGAATGCGTGGGGTATTTTCGGAAGAGGGGAGGTGGGGTCGGGAGGTGCGTGCGTCGGGGGTGCAAGAAGAGATTTACTGCTTTAGTCACCCATGTCGATCGGATCAATTTTTCTCTTTTCCTAGTTCTTTTATTTTTACATTCTCTACAAAATGGATAATTTGAATCGTAACATTGAATGAGGATCATGATCCAAGCGCAAAAACATTGCAGGTAAACACCGATACACCAAAAAATCGATACAGAGAACTCGAGACATGAGGCTCGATTTAGTTTGGTTTGGTTAGCGTTTGTGTGCGCTTTGTGTGATACTATTTTAGAACTTCTTCTGAATTTTTCCTCTTTTGACAGGGCAACCAAGGACTAGGCCTAATCGGCTACAGCTCCTCAACCTTAGTCACCCTTGGCGGTTGCCCAACCTCCTCAGCCGCCGCCGTAGCCCCTGTCTACACCGCGGCCAATGGGACTGTCACCCTCCTCCCCGGCGGCACAGTCTCCGGCAACATCCTCTGCCTCCACAACCGCATGGAAAGCCCCACCCTCTGGCTCGCCCTCGTCGGCTTCGTAATCATCGCCTACTGCCTGATCAAAAACATCAAGGGCGCCATGATATACGGCATCGTCTTCGTCACCGCCATCTCCTGGTTCCGCCACACAAAGGTCACCGTCTTCCCCGACACGGCTGCTGGCGACTCCGCCTATGATTACTTCAAACACGTGGCCGACATCCACGTCATCAAACAAACGGCTGGCGCGTTAAGTTTTAAAAACATTAGCAAAGGGTATTTTTGGGAAGCGTTAATTACATTTCTATACGTCGATATTTTAGATACAACAGGTACTCTATACTCGATGGCTAAATTTGCTGGATTTGCGGACGAAAACGGCGATTTCGAAGGGCAGTATTTTGCCTTCATGTCTGACGCGTCAGCAATCGTGGTGGGGTCCCTATTGGGGACCTCCCCGGTGACTGCGTTCATAGAGTCGTCAACGGGGATAAGGGAAGGGGGGCGGACGGGGCTGACGGCATTGACAGTGGCGGGGTACTTTTTCCTTGCGTTCTTTTTCACGCCGTTGTTGGCGTCTATCCCAGCGTGGGCGGTTGGGCCACCGTTGATATTGGTTGGGGTGTTGATGATGAAATCGGTGGTGGAGATCGATTGGGAGGACATGAGGCAGGCGATACCGGCGTTTGTGACGTTGATTTTGATGCCGTTGACTTACTCGATTGCGTATGGTTTGATTGGTGGGATTGGGACTTACGTTGTTTTGCATCTGTGGGATTGGGGGGAGGGGGGTTTGAGGAGATTTGGGATAGTTAAGGGGGTGGAAAGTAATAATGATGGAGCCCATAATGGGGTAAATGGGGTAAATAGCGAAAGTGTTGGGAATGGAAGTGTTAATAAATCTCTTGAGGTTTAATAAGCTGGTGGATGGCTTTTAAACTTCTTAGAATCTCTCTTTTGTTTTATACGGAGTATTTGTTTTCATTCATTTTTTGGGCTTCCAAAATTTACATTTACAGAGAGAGAGAGAGAGACTCTATATATTCTTAAAGCTACAGTATAAATTGACTGCCTTTTTTATTTGTTGCTAAGAGTTTGTACACATTTTTTTCTTATGTATTTTGACACTTTGTTCATTTTGATTTTAGCTCGGTTAAGATTCAAGCCGTCGATTGTCGTCGGATAAGATCCGAGCCGTCGCTCTACATGGCATGGCCATGTTTCTAATATCCATATATTTGCGGCTTCTTGGGTTATACTTACAGCCCCTCATTGTTAACAATGTCAGGCGAAGGATCATCTCATTAAAAATTACTGTATTTCTACCGATCTTCTAGTGCATTTTCTGGAGGAGGATTATATTTCCAAATTTTCACGTCTTAAACTCACTTATGATACCACTGAAAATGCACTAAAACATGAGTATGCGAAGTCTCGACACGAGGATAGATCATTCAGTGCCCTTCGGGCACAATCACGTCTCCTTCTTCTGTGTGGTTGAAGCGGTGCCCCATGACACTGAATAATTAGCTAAATGTTAGGTAAGGGATTGTGAATGCAGGCAGCCTTTTCACTTTGAACAGAAAATGAGAGGTACTTAGACGGGAACGCCTATGGTACACCCCACTTGTTTAAGGGATACCAAATCCCTTATAACATTAACAACTTGATGGCATAACATTAACTATAATAAGGCGTAACGAAAAAAATCATGAATGGCATAACAAATCTCACAAAATCTCACAAAATGGCATAATATTTTCATTTTTCCATTCAGATTTCGGATCATGAAAAACTGAATGAAAAAAGTAGAAGATTGGATTGAACTGATTTTTCACGGCCTCACTCAATTATTTTTTTAAAATTATTAAACGACTCGAATCATTTTTGCGAGATCTGAAATGTGCCCCTCGTGCCTTTTGATTCTCCCAATTCGGTGGCCTTAGCATTTTCGGGAACTGCACCTGTTACTGCCCCAACACGCACACAAGCGGCACGGAGTGGACCGCTGACAAGTCAATTCTATAATAGTCTCATTATTGGAGTATCACGGTCCTATCGGAATGGCATTATTAAAAGGGTTTTTTTTTTTGGAACTGGGTGGCATTATAATGGTCCTATCCAATGGGGACACAACATAGAGTAACATGACACTGTCTCAGGGGTGTTACCGGTAGTAAAAAATTTGTAAATTTTTATTTGTGGTTAAAAAGTTGTTTGATGTTTTTGATCGTAAATAAGTTGTCAAAAAATGTCTTCCAGTAGTTAATAAGTTGTTGATAGGTTTGTGAGCAAAGTTATTATAACAAAAACAGTTTTTATAGCCAACTTTTTTGTTAGTGAAAACGAGATGGTAAAATGCTGAAACTTTTTTATTAGTGAAAACGAGATGGTAAAATGCATTAAATTTTAAACATTTTTTGTTAATGGAAACGGGCCTCAGTCTGCTTATGGCATTTTTTGAGCTCAAAAGAGCAATGTTTTCTTATATACTTATACTAGTAGTATCCCGTGCCGGCGTGCCTACGGCACTACGTATCTCGGTTGGAAGGAGATGACAGTTGTGTGATTTAGGTGAAAACTATGGGCACTTAACTGGGAAGTGAAAGGATGCACTACAACCTTTAGATTAAATGAATCTAAGCCGTTATAACAATTTGTCCCTACATCCTTCTGTTTATAATAGGGATTATCTACATTTTCTAGTTGGTCGAAAAAAATAAGAGGAACAAGCTCAACCACTGAGCTATTCCTCAACATCTCGCCAGATATTGTTGTTTCAAAATCCTTAAACTCTCATGATTAGTTATTGAGCTTTCAACTGACCACTTTAACAGGCAATTAACTGGCATGCATAAGTTGTCTTAGCAATTTCTTAATCATAATGGCTTTGTTGAACCCAAAATGTAGACTTTGGGGAAAGGAAGAAAGAAAGGGAAATGCAAGTGGAGGAAATGGAAAGAAGTTGAAGCATGGAGCCTACATTTTCATGTCAAGAAACAATGAGTGGTGCACAAAGTTGCGAGGTGTCTCTTGGTTGCTTTCACATCACTATAAAGTTTTTTTTTTTTCTTTCATTTTTTTCCTGTCCTCTTTCAGTTAGTGAAAGGTGATGTGAGATGTAAGTACAAATAGTTTCCCAATTCTCTCTCCCTCTCTCTCTCTCTTGATTGGTGGTTTCTGGTATCAAAAGATCCAAAGCAACAATGCTACGACCACCTGCAATGCGTGTGAGGCCTACCCTCTTTGTTAGTGTGTGTAAGTGTTTGTGTGTGGTTATAAAATTATTGGATCCAAGGCCACACTAGTCACGGCTCCCTTCTCAGAGTTTGCTCCAAAAACCGGTTTTCGGACCTTCAAACCAAACGCAGTAGAGTTTCATCCATGCAATGGCCTAGTAGGTTAAAGTTAGATTCGATGCACATCATGAAAAATGTTCATCAACATAAAAAGAGAATTTTATTTGATTGACTGAAACAGAGTCATCAACTGGAAAACTGAGCAAGAGGGTACAAATTAGCAGTTTGGTTATTGTCAAATCATTTGAAGAGCTGTGGAAACATATGCTGGGATAGTATGCCCTGTGCCCCAGTGGGGGAATGATTCTAACGGTTTGTACACTGTGTAAGTTGCGAATGTTGCCAAAACCACAGGAAAAACTATTATACCAGGCACATACCAAGGGCCTGGATTGAACGGTACGAGATTCACAGCACTGTTGATAAAGCCTACATGTGTGGTTTTGCCCGATAATAGCATAGACAGGCAAAACTTCGTATAAAAGCTCATAGTCTATCCCGTGGTTTGTTCTATATAATCCAAACCCATATCAAAACGAAGGCATCGAGTTTTTGTTCAATATAATCCAAACCCATATCAAAACGAAGGCATCAAGTCTTACCTCCGCCGCATCTTAACAAAAACATGAATACATAAAACCCCATCTCGGGGTAGAATCTCTCTCGCTCTTTCTCTCATTCTACCCTTTATCAATATGACCACAGAATGGAGAATGAGACTTGAAGGGGGACAAGAGTTCTACTCATTGTTATCAATGCGGCCCACAAGGTATCAATTCAGTGGCCTCACAACTAAAACTATGATTTGAGCATTTGTGTTCCATGCCTTTTGCTCTATTGATTCCTCCAATGGACACAATAAAATGACTTCTGATAAGGACCCCAGGTTACCCCTAAGGAAGAATTTCAAAAAGTCCATGGTCTACCAATTTCACTGTCCTGCAAATAGAATGCCAACGAATTTACTTGATTCTTGTAGCGGTGAAGACATTCTAACTTTAGGGTTTAAGCTTTAAACCCCGCTTCTTAACAGTAGGAGTTTTTGCCCGGGGAAGATGAAGCCAAATTGGGGTACCATATGGTTTGAATTTTGATTTCGAACTCCAATCAACGGAAGAGAGCTATAGAAGGAAAAAGCACAAGGAACTGAATTAAGGAAATATTTTGCAGGAGTTCTATTTTTGAGAGGTCTAGCCAACTGGGGTTGAATATCAGTACTTGTTGAATATAAGGGATTGAATATGTACAGTTGGCAATTGATACCAACAGTGATGGAAATGAGAGTTGCTGTCCCAACTCTGAAACGAGCGCAACGAGATGGATCCTTATTAGAAGGAGAAATGTTTGGTCAGAGAGTCACTTACAGAGGTCGTAACATCATAGAAGAGATCCCTTGCACCAGAAGAGACTGAGTGAGAAAAGGTCAAAGGTCCCAAACACATTTGATACATTCACAAAACCAAAGTTTCAACGGATTTAGTTTATGGGTGCCAACCGTGCCATGAAATCCCCCTCAAAACAATTTTTTTTTCATGAAGACTTCCGTAAGGCAAAACAAACTTCACCACAACTGTCTTCAATTTGATATTAACAGACACAGAAGTTAACAAATAACATGCGAAATGGGCAAATGGGTCATTCCCACATGACTGAATGTCAACTGTTTCATTATATACCAATATGATACCCTTAAGCGCATGCTAAATATGA
>CM033799.1:2300653-2325653 GCA_019656835.1 Rhododendron ovatum
AAATTCCATCCCTCCACACCAACTGAACAACAATTTCATTACCATTATAGACAAACTTTAGATTGTCACCTTCATACCTACAGTCATTTGACCTCTCACAGTCTAACAAATTTCCAGTTCCACTTTCTCCAGGAGTAATATGTAACATCTATCATGTTTTTATCGTTCTTCTTGTCACGTTTTTGGCCATGATAAGGCTCTGTTTGATGCATCATGCATTTAATAGAGGTAAAATATTAGTTTCCCCAGAACAACCAAAGACAAACAGAAATGTCAATAACATTGATAATCATCTATACACAACATTAGGGCATCTTGCAAATGTGTAAATCGAGAATACAGAGTTCAGTTGGAAGGACAGAGGAAAAGAACAAACTCCTCCCAAAAATCACAAAACCACAATAACGAAGATTACGAAACCACTTACAGGCTGTGTATGATGAGGACGGCTGCACCTGCAGTTGTACCTATTGTTGTTGTTCCCCTTGCCAAGCCCAAACGATCTCTTTAAGAGCTGGTCGTATATCCCATTTCAATGTCTTCTGATACTCCAATGTATCACCCTTGGACTTTTTCAACTCGACCAAATGGAAAGATGGAGTGATTTCAAATATTTCGATATCAAGGGAGAATGCCCCCCTTACACCTTCATTTGATCGCTCAAATTTTAACAAGCCCCCATCCTTCCTCAAAACTTCCAAATTCAGATGCATGGCAATCTCTTCCAATCTGGATATGATATCCGCGGCAGGCTTTGCAGATGTGAATTGTACTTCTTCCTTCTGGTCATTTTCCACAAACAAACCAGATAAATCGAACCCTGTCGAAAGTGAGATTATATCAAAAGCATTCAAATTTACTGGCTTGGGTGATTCTACTTTTGCCTCAGCAGCAGCAGCAGCACTACTATCCTCGTGAGCGGTCAAACTGGCATTAGAATTCAAGGGAACTGCTTCCTTTCTTTCCACTTCAGCGCTTACGGATTTAGTGTTGAACCCTTTCTTAAACCAAGGATTTTCCATGATTTTGGCAATGGAAACCCTACTGCATGGGTTAGGGTCAAGGATTCTACTCAGAAGCCTACGCACTTCCGGTGGAAACCAGTTAGGGCATTTGTAGTCCCCCTTGCTTATCTTCCGATACATCTCCATAAGGTTTGAGTCTTGAAACGGAAGATGACCGGCTAAAAGAACAAACAATATTACCCCACAAGACCAGATGTCAGCTTTAACTCCGTCGTATCCTTTTCTACTGATCACCTCAGGAGCAACATAGGCAGGGGTCCCACAAGTGGTGTGGAGTAATCCATCTTGACGCTTAGACTCAGAAAGGGCACTTAGGCCAAAATCAGACACCTTTAGAACCCCGTTCTCGTCAATCAGCAGGTTCTCTGGTTTCAAATCGCGGTGATAAACTCCCCTGCTGTGACAGAAATTGACGGCACAGATCAACTGTTGAAAATACTTCCTCGCAAGATCTTCCTTGAGCCTTCCTTTGGCCACCTTATGAAAAAGCTCTCCACCTTTGGCATATTCCATGATAAAGTATATCTTTGTTTTGGTGGCCATGACCTCATATAGCTGCACTACATTCGGGTGTTTTACCATACCCATGCCAGATATTTCTCGCTTGGTCTGTTCAATTAACCCAACCTTCGAAACCTTCTCTTTGTCAATTACTTTTATGGCCACACTCTGGCCAGATTTAAGGTTTCTCCCATAGTAGACCTTAGCAAAGTTTCCTTGGCCTAATAATCTACCGAAATCATACCTTTTCATCAATACATTCCCTTCTTTTACCATTTCAAAACAGAAAAAAACTTATAGACCGGAAATTTATATTCTCCAGCTACTATGATATATACTATTTCCAGGGCAGGAATCTTTAATTGAAGACCTCAACCGTCTTCAACAAGATCATGCTCCAACTTGACAGGGCGTTTGTAACGGGTGGCTTGATTGCACATTTGGTTATGGAGCTTGAATGTGGTATAAGTTGTGGATCCGAATTCATTGGGAACAAACGCAGTCAGGCCAAATAGACACACTATCTCATAGTTTTCAGAGATGGAGTTATCAACATTCAAGCCCATCTTTCCACATTCCCAGGTGTTAGGCTTTCAATGTTATTGAAGAGAACTCTGAAAGTGACAGAAAGAAATGTCAAATTTTTCTGTGCAACTGAGAAACTCAACATGAAAAGTATAGAATCTAGGAAGTACACACAACTCTAACCAAATACGAGAATCGACACTTCGGCTTGAAAAAGTGATAAATGTTACAGCATGTTCAAGAAAATAGCACAAAATAAACAGGATGCTCCGTACCATGTCAATTGCATATCCAAATACTGGCAGGTAATGTAGCATTCAGTAAAGAAAATATAAACCTTGAAATACACTTCTAGTCGATAAACCTAAATTAAAATTTTAAAGCATGCAAAGAGTGCAAAATGCAGTCCCTTTTGAAGTGTAGATTATACAAACCAATGCAAGTTCAGAAAAAACAAGTGCATCAACTCTTCAGAAACAAAATGACAAAAAATGCACAGACAAACAAGAAAAGATACTCAAGGACTAAAGCAGAATTGTTCTCAGTCATCTGTATTTGCTTCTTACAATTAAAAGCAGAATTTTGATTAGTCATCTGGACATGTAGAGATAAGGCCCAGATGCGAAGTATCAAATGCTATGACAAACCCCGTTTCTAGACAACAGGACACGCCTGTATAACATATTTTTCCAACAATGAATCAAATTTCAAATCTAATTCCATTATCTACGCAGTTCATACGCACATCTTTCTCTTTAACTAGGTGTATGATGATTATCATGAAACTAGGTCCAGTATCTGTCTATTTTTTTATCTATCAAGCTTATTCATCGTGAAAAAAATCAAGCTAGGTCCAATGTGGTTAAAAAGAATGTGAATTGATTATTGTCCCAACACAACAGGCACATGATTATCAATTCTAGTTCTAGTGGGATCCAAATGTCATAAAAAAATGAAAGCACACACATGATCTACTCGGTAAGAGAGCACACAAAGAGGTGATCATACTCCCTCTGTCCCAAAAAAGATTGTCTTGTCCGCAAAATCTTTGAAAATTCAAACTTCATTCCAAAGATTGAAAGAACTCATTGTCCTCTAGTATTTTTATGTTCCCGTATTTGAGGACCGGACAATATTTTCAGGACGGAGGTAGTAATTGACTACTTGTTTTCAGATCAAGAGGAGAATAACCAGATTCACCCATCTTTAAAAAGCTGGAAAAAAATTGCAACTTTTGATCAATTTCCCTTTCATTGGACAAAAATAAAAATTCAATTGAATACCCAAGCGATAAAACTTGCAAAATTTCAAGATTTCATAACGAGCAGTTAAATCTGCACACCCAAAACGATCAGCCGAAGCAAAAGCAAAGAAAATTTAAAAAAAAAAAAAACCCAAATTGGAAATAGTAAAAGATCCCATTTGACAGATTGGGTGAATGTATCATCATCGACGAACCCAAATCGAATAACTCAATCCTTATATAAGTTACATACACACATACCCACGAATCTGTTGGCAACATCTACAGAAAAAACAGCAAAAAAAAAACGCCCAGAATGTGTTGGTGATATCTACAGAAAATAAAAGAAAAAAAACAGCCAAAAAGCAAAAAAAAAAAAACCCACTAATGTGTTGGTAATATCTACAGGAAAAAAAAATGAAACGCATTTAAAGATTCACCTGGAACGAGAGGAGCTTCCGGACAGATCCCAAGATATGTGGAGAGAGAGAGAGAGAGGAATGAAAACGGAGAAAACGAGACGAAGAAGAGGCGTATTGGTTTTTTTTTTAATGTCCCTCCGTATATATACGAGACGAGGAGCGAAGCAGGAAGGTGGTTAGTGGAAGGAGGAACCCAATAATGATTGTGGTAAATAAATCGATAGCCACCATTAGGTGAGCTGTGAAAGTATATGCTTCAAGATTCTGAGTTTTTTCCTAAGGATTGGCTCCGTGTCTTTAGGGTTGTTTTGTTCCATACATTAATTAGGACATCATTGAAAATGGTCAACGAAGCGGGGCGATATGGTCGGGGTGTTTAAAAAATGTGCTAAAATTTTGTAATTTTCTAAATATAATTCGTGTTTTTGTTAATGTTGTCTGCACTGACGCTATTTGAAGATTATCTTAAATATGTGAGTAAGCACATAAGAGCATCCATATTGTGATAAGCAAATGATTTTGGATAATCAAATTTAATAACAATATTCAAAAAACATCTTACATTGTAATAAGCAAAGTTATAAATCTTTTAACAAATAATCAAATTTCATCCATTTTATAACCAAACTTAACAACTTTTACCAATAACCAAAACTCAATAACCAAATTCAATAACTCAAAAACACCTCACATTGGAATCGTTTCATCGAGACGAATAATTTGGTGTGGTTGGATGCGTAATTGAAATTCGTTTGCGATTGGACAAATGTACATTGTGTATTATGGGGATTTTTTTTTGTTATGGATGCAAAAATAACTAATGTGGAGGTGGAGGTTGTTAAGTTTGATTATGAACTAAATAGATAATCAAATGCTGATGTGGTACATTTTGGTTATTGATTTTGATTATTACCATTACGGATGCTCTAAGTAATATAAACCAAACCACACCAAAAATAGTCTAAAGTCCCAATTAATATAGTTCACAAAATAAACCAGATCCTATAAATTTTCAATTGAAATTTACATCTTTACTTTACATAGAGGTCCCTGTAAATAAAAAAAAAAATCTATATATTTTTGTTATTGCTTAACCGCCCTTGCAAAGAAGCACAAGTTAGGTTTAAACTCCCATCATCCTCGTGTGTGCAAGGTTTAAGTCAAATTCAAGGTTGGTGAAAAACTCTTGACCAGTTATGACCCGAGTGGTATACTTGTGATTAGTGTTATTTAATGATTATTTAGTATTTTTGTTATTGCTTAACCGCCCTTGCAAAGAAGCACAAGTTAGGTTTAAACTCCCATCATCCTCGTGTGTGCAAGGTTTAAGTCAAATTCAAGGTTGGTGAAAAATTCTTGACCAGTTATAACCCGAGTGGTATACTTGTGATTAGTGTTATTTAATGATTATTCAGTTATATCAATGAGTTGAATTGTTATAGAGTTAATATTATATTGTTGATTTCGGAGGTCAAAGAGGTCCTCCCATTGAGAGTGGCACCCAACTACTTCAGAGGCTAAAAAAGGTATTGACCGCAACTATCGTTGAGATGTTTACTTATCACGTTTCTGTATTTATATATGTGGGGGTGTAAGGATTGGACCATAGAAAGAGGGTGAGGTTTTTCATGAATTTGTTTACGTTTTGATTAATACAAATTCAGAGTTTTGATTAGTATAAATGTAGAATCAGAGTGGTGCTTGGTTATGAAAATGGTCTCTTTGATCATGCCCCAAGTTATGGTTCCTGGAAACCAACCTCAACGGCCAAAGAAACAGACCTTTCTTGTTAGATCTATCTATCGAATGAAAGTGGAGAGTGCAAAGTGTAATGTATTTTAACCCCAATTTGATGGAGTAGTATGTGGTGAGGCTTCTAAGCGAAAACAGGTGCACCTGAACCACTTATTTTTGAAATAATGGGACCACAAAAGATGAAAATATCAGAATCAAGTAGTAATCATTACTTGAACGTTATTTAAATGTCTTTATTGGGAGGCGGGTTGGGGGATCCCGTGGGCTATTTAAATGTCTTTATTGGGAGGTGGGTTGGGGGATCCCAGGGGCGCAATACCAATGTAATATTGTACATGAAAGGAGTACTTACATAGCGGTCATAGGGCAATGCAAAGTAGTGTCCCAACACTCCTTAATACCGCACATTTTTTTTTGGAGTTCATATACTTATTGATGAGCCACTTTTTGGTGTTGAGAGACATGACGCATCATCATGTGGCGGTGTCCCAAAACCACCAAATAAGGTATACAAACAAAGGCATTTGACCTCCCCATATGGAAGCAGTGCACCATTGGTTTCTGCACGATCATTGGTTTCCTTAGAGGTTATGGCAATAAACAAGACTTTCACACGAAGAATCTCAAACGATTTTGGCTTTGAAGATTGAAATGATTGGATATAGAACCTTATAAAAAATTCGTGGGAATGTGGCCATAACTCACATCAAAATTGAATCGACGCCATACACTTGTGCTCAAATCTAGACACACATTTGGCCCCGATTGTCAGAAGCCAGAAGGTATAGGAGAGATAGCGGGTTTGATCAGGCGGGGCGGGGGGGGCTGCTGTCCGTGCTGCTGGGCCCACTTTCGGGGCCCATTCCGGTCTCGCTCTGATGATCGGAATCGTTCACTTTGTAGAGCTCGTCGAGTAGAACAACTATGAGAAAAATCAGCTTAATTGGATATCATTAAGTGCCTAATCGAAACTTTTTTATCTTGAAAAGAATGGATCTGAAACACTGGATCAAATCCACTGTAACCCATGGACCGAGAGTTATCTTGAAAAGAATAGATCCGAAACACTGGATCAAATCCACTATAACCCATGGACCGAGAGTTATATGAGCTCCGATCAGGTACTTAATGATATCCAATTAAAGCTGATTTTTTTAAAGTTGTTCTACTCGACGAGCTCTACAAAGTGAACGATTTCGATCATCGAAGCGAGACCGGAGTGGGCCCGAAAGTGGGCCCAGCAGCCCCCCGCGTCCGGCTCATGTTTTCATCTTCCTGCTGCCTTCTTTCTTTGGCAAAATATGTTTCGCCTTTGCTCTGGAGGAGAACAAGAATGGGATTAGACAGGCAAGGGCTCTCACCTAAAAAGGTGAGTTCAATTTTGTTCACCCTCCTTTAAATATGATGAATATTACTCTCTCTCTTATTGGTTGAAATGGTGTAGACCCCACCACAAAATAATATCATGCTTACCATGCAATACACTTTTTGATAAGCATGACATCATTGTGTGATAGAGTCCACATTATTTTAACCAATAAAAATGAGGGTAATATTCACTATCTTGAATGGAGGATGAACAAAACTCAACTCTAAAAAGGCCTAGCTGCCTAGCTCACTCAAAAATGCATGAGGGGCCTTGACAGAGTTAGTTGGCCTTCAAAATTCAAATGGGTAGACAGGCCCGGGCTCTCATCGGAGAGAAATTTTTGGGTGCAAATAGGGTACGGCTGACATGGTACCCATGCAGCACATCCGAGGCATCCAAACAATGCAACCGACGGCTCGGATTGAAACACTCTTTTCCTTTTCCTTTTTTTTTATAAATGCGTTCAGCACCTTTCAATCCGAGCTGTTGGTTGCATGTTTGAACGGCTCGGATGTGCTGCACAAGTACCACGTCAGCCGTACTCTATTTGCACCCCAGAATTTCTCCTCACCTAAAAAGGGCCAGCTCACTTGAAAAACCATGAGGGGCCTTGACAGAGTTAGTAGGCCAACAGCAATCTTCTTGTGGAGCCCCCACCAGCTCAAACCACCAACAAAAGGGCAGGTCTCACCCGGTTGAGAGCTCTTTGACAGATTGTAAAGCTCTAAACTATTACTCCAACTAGCTAATACAACTTCCCAACTCAAAAAGCAATGTTCTCCCAAGGATTCCAGAATCCAAAGACTAAACTAATGTAAGTAGTTAGTAAGGGGCCAAATTGGACCCGTATCACAGAGGGTGTGCCGTTACCCAACCGGGACAAGGTATTGCAAGCAGGAGTCGAACACAAAACTTCAAGATTTACAGCTGATCACAGTAACGACATTAACCCACTAGGTCTTTACATTACAGAATGCCTAAAGTTCAATCTAGTCATGGAACCAACTTTTGGGGAAATCAACCAACAGACAGACATGACTTCATTAAGTACTAGTAATGAATAGAAGGGAAACAACGTCCATAAAATTGGACCTACTGATACAAAATACTGAAATCAATGCAAAACCAACTAGTCTCAAATACGCCATTAGTATCTAATGTCTTTGGCAATCTCAAAGAAATGAGCAACATTCTCTTCTGGAGTACCTACTTTAATGCCGTGACCAAGATTCAGTATGTGTTTACCTTTACCTGCTTTCCTCACAGTATCGTTTATACGGTTTGTAATGAACTCTTTGGAACCAAAAAGCACTCCGGGGTCCACGTTGCCCTGAACTGCCACATCAGCCCCTAACCTTCTCCTGCCTTCAGCCATATCAACCGTCCAATCCAAGCTAACCACATCAACACCCGTCAAAGGGAGCCTCTCAAGCAAGCCCCCTGATCCGCTTGCATAGAGGATTAGTGGAAGATTTGGATGCGTTTGTTTGACGGTATCCACTATTTGTTTCAAGTAAGGAAGGCTGAATTCTTCAAAATCCACTGGACTTAATTGTGTAGCCCATGAGTCAAAGATCTGAACAGCTTGAGCTCCGCTATTAGCTTGGAACTGAATATATTTGGCCATGGAAGTAGCGAATTTCTGAAGTAGTGCATGAAGTACCTATGGGAGGAATGAACGGGAAAACAAGAATTTGGTGTCAAAAGTACAAGGTGGGAAAACTGAAGATTGTCGGCTTGATACAAAAGACATCAATAAGCCTTTGCTTATAAGAATTTATGTAGAAAAAGCTGATTTTCTCTTTCCATAAAATACATGGTTCACTTTCTTCTGGTCTTTAGTCTTTAAATCCCTTCGGAACATCACTTAGTGGGATTCCAAGATGAACTGTGCAGAAAGATGCCTAAGCACTCATCTGATGTTAAAGACCTGGATCACATGTCTGTCCGGTATTATGGTGTCTCTAATATCTACTGAATCGAAGGTGATGAGGGAGTAGCATATTCACCGGTATGCTATACATTTGTCGGATTTAGTGGATTGAAAACTTCAAAATATCTAGAGCAAGATAACATGAGACTACCTTGGGCTGAGAGAAAGCTAGTCGCTTGATTTTCGTGAAGTTCTTTGATGAGCCACCTTCAACCACATAAGAAGCCAAGGTAAAGGGAGCCCCAACAAAACCCAGTACAGCTGTTTCATTATTAACCTGGCAAGGAAAGTGATCAGAGAGTATATTGATGTCTGGTATTGGCTGAGGACTGAATAGACTAAAACATAGGAATATACCCATCTTCGAAAATGATCTACCGAACGAGACTAAATGACTAGAAGAGAGCAGTTAAGGAAAATATCCGGAAAATGCTAAGAAGTTGGATCAAAGTGCTCACACTCCGAGTAAATTGTGTGCAAGGAACTTGAATTTTTAATCTGAAAGATCCACTGGACTTTTTTTCATATGCTATCGTCTACGTTAACATCTAGTTGAACTACACCGTTTCCAGTCAGTTCATATGCAAGGGATTCCAAGAGAATTCTCTGAATGAGTCATTATTCATACATTAACATCGTGATAAAGATTGAACAGTATATTGTCAAAACTCCAAAGTTCCCAAAGAAAAACTTCTGGGTCAATTTCTATGGTTTATCCAGAATGTTGACCCAATAAGTTCGGTCTGGTAGCGGTGATCCATGGACCATGAATGTACAGAGAGGATGTATTGGAAGTCCTAAGTCCTTCCCCTCATGTAACCACAATATATGCTAAGTACCACATCTTTGGGCCTTGGAAGTTTGAATTGTCGATCATAATTTGAAATAGAAGAATTAGGAAACAATTACAGAGGATGAAAAAGGAAAAACAGTAGTTGGATGTAGGATATCAAATGGGGGTCATGCCATGCTATACCTCTTTCCTCAAGATTGTTAATGCTTCCCCCACATAAGGAACGGATTCTTCAGGGAAGAATTCTCTCACTTGATCAACATCAGCAATTGTGGTTGGAGGATTGAAGATGATAGGGCCTTTCCCTTTCACAATGTCAAAAGGTATATTCATCCCAGATAGGGGGGTTAAAATGTCCGAGAACAATATGACCTGTAGAATGATCAATCTGACCAGTATGAGATAACGGATAACAAGAAACAATGCATAAAAGTCCCCAGAAACAGGGGCAAAATTTATGCAAACTCAGAATTTGCTTAGTTTTCCACCTTATACGACTCAGAATTTGCTTAGTTTTCCACCTTATACTTTGGAAATGGCATTTTGATAGGCATACATAACAATCAACGGTGCAAAGGAAGTTTCGCAAGCACATTTACAGAATGAAGTCTCCAAAAACGTCAACTAGAAAGCTAGGTATAACGATCTTACCCCATCAGGCTTAAAAACTTTCCAAGGCTGTAGAGAAATTTCCACAACAAGATCAACATTTTCTGATCTTTCACGAAAAGAAGGATACTTCTCGCAGATGATTTGATAACTCTGCATAAACACATTTAACTCTGTTACGCAAAAGAAAAAGAACTAAAATGAAGGTATAAAACTTCTTAATAGCTGATCAATATGGCCAGGAAAGAATTTTAGGGACCAGGTAACTGTCCAATCAAAAGTTCGAGATGCTTTTCATTCATCTTGCAATGTGTTCGATCCAATCACGAAAGAAAATGAATATTCGACAAATCCAACTTCACGTGAGTATCTGACCAACACGTGTGATAAGTTACATACACTATGATGTGCAACACTTAAAAGGAAGGCATAACTGTAACCAAATTTGACAAACAAACAAGAAATGTGGGAAAAAGAGAGATTGAAAAGAACAGCAAATTGAAGATGTCTACTTAAGTGATAAAGCTACAAACTAAACCTGCCTTCATGTACCTCCCTGCTTGTCTCATGAGCCAAACTGGGGGTCTTTCTACTTCCAGCCCTCGAACAGCATTAAGCAACAGGGGCTCAGTTGCACTGACAACTTTTGGTTCTGCAACAGTCCCTGGATAGTATATTCAAGCATGAGTGTAAACTATAGATAGAGAGTTATGATACAAATTGCACAACCCCTAGAGAGAAAACAGAGAGACAAAAATACCGTGTCGAGAACTATAAATAGATCGCGCACGGATTGCTGGCGAAGACCTGCCTAATGCAGTATTATTTGATACATGAAAGGACAAGTACAATGGAAATCAAGCATTTAAATAAGACAACCAGGATATATCAATGCATTTTTAACTCAAATAAGTTGGCTATAATACTCCTCACATAAGTGCTCAAATTCTATAAAGCACTAACATATCCATATCGGACACTCTGAGGACACGCGGGGACAAGGAATCAAGGATGCAACATGTCACGTGGCATGACAAATAAATTTTAGTATGTTTTATCGTGGACATGCGGCACATGCCGGAGACCCGGTGGACAAGCCAGGGACACAGGGGGACACACATAGGGCCGCGGCAAGGTGACTCATAATAAATTTAAGCTTTTTTAGAGTAAAATATTTGTACCTCCAATAAATCCAGAATTGGGGAAAAAATACAATATAAACCAATAAACCATATGGGTATCGGTTGATAATACATTGGATAGGAGTCCTAACCTATATACTTAGAGGTTATAGCGTAGATTTGTATAGCTAAAAACAATTATTATTTAAAAAATGTCATGTCCCTTGTCGTGTCTATGTCTCCATTTCTTGTAGAATTGCAAGTGTCCATTATTATATTCTTAATATTACACCCACACTCTTAGCAAATAATTGGGAAGGGCAGAAGCGAGCGGGACATATGCATATTTTATTCTAGCTAAAGTATTTGGCTCGATTTTGGCATCTCTGAAATTCCCGCCCAGGCGCCTTTCAATCCCTCCCAGACGTCCCGTGCACACTGAAGCAGTTTTGATTCGCTGAAAATCCTGTGCCGGGCGGGATTTAAACCCGCCCAGGCAGCCCATGTGCGGAAAGAAGCCGTTTTAGTGTTTTTGTTTTTGTTTTTTTTTTTTGGGAGGGTGGGGGGGTTGGGTTCCGAACCCAATTAGGTTTCCTTTTGGAAGACAACTTATCCTTGGCTATAAGTACTTATTATGTGGCCTCTTTATTGGTGTGAGAGCAAATATTGGGGTTTTGGTTTAGGGTTTGAGAGACTTTTGCCTTTGTTTTGGCTTAAGTGAGATTTGGGTAGAAGGATTTCTGCAGAACTCCTTTGTAGCTCTTTGAGCATCTGTTTGCCTTTGTTTTAGTGGAAGCCATTGATCGACTGCCCGTGGAGTAAGTTTACATCCCAAAGTAAGCCGAACCACGCAAATCATTGTGTCTCTCTCTTGGTTATTTTGGTTTGTTTCTCACACCTGTTTCTATTCTTCGATTCGATATTCATAATCACCGTCCGTTTATTTGGCTTCTGCACAACACTAGCCATAATCCAAATCTATAATTATAATCCAGAACTCATGCAACAAGAAAAATAAACTCCCAACGGCCCCCTTAGAAATATTACAACAACAAGCGATATTCCAACAAATTTGGTCCAAGAAAGCACACTTTCATGGTGTTATTGACAATGTAAGGAAACACACACACCCGCACGTGAATTCCCAATTTCCATTGTGCTGGCATTTGCAGCAGGCAATATTTCGATAATGTCTTCGTTTTGTACTTATTTATGTGTGTTTATATTAGAATTGTCGAAACCAGAAACAGGGTTCAGTCAACCTCGTTTATAGACACACCCACCAGACCACCAAACAAGTCAAGCTCCAATTGAAAACCCAAGTTAATTACTTTCCAATCCTAACAAAAACAACCCAATTTTCCGAGAATTACTGCGATTGTCCCAATTCAAGATGCCAATCACAAACATGTTCTCAAATAGGGCACACAGAGAAACGAAGAAGAAATACCTCCGATGGCACAGTGGATTCTGGGTCTGGAGGTCCGGCAGAAAGAAGTGAGTTTTGAACTGGGAGAGACGCAGATAACAGAGGAACTAGCGATTGAGCTATGTAAACAAGACATTTTTCGCCTATTTTTTGAGGAGAAGATGAGAAGCAAGATTCTAGTGCTCTCCGGGTCTGGAATTCGCTTGCATTTTCTGAACCCACAGAATCCCACCCTCGTAAATGCACTAGGAATAGTGTTCTTGTTCTTGATTGAGGATGGGATTTACAGACTACAGAGAGACAGGTTGATAGAAGGATAAGGAAAGGCAAACGTTTCTTGTTTGACTCCTGATATATGTCCAAATTATGTGTAGTTTTCTTTACGCTGTTTTTTTTTTCCGACTTTTTGGTGCGGTAATTTTAGTTATTCTTTTAATTTTTATTCGGTTTGGGTATGTATTTTACACCAAATCGATGGGAAGAAACGAAAAAATATAATAATATATATGCAATTTTGAAAAAATTCATGTGAAACGACAAAAATCATTTTACCCAAATCTAAAATGCTAAAAATTATGAGAAAATAATCAAAACATTCTTACCAAAAAACTAGCCCAAATAAATAATCACATAAGGTGAGTCCGTGAGGGCGAAAGAGAGCAGGTGCTCAAACATGAAATCGATTTTGAAAACACCTCATATAGTTAAAATTTGTAAGAATAAAGATTAAGAATAGAAGCGCAAGACAATGATTGAGAGCGAATGAGTTCTATTGAAGTATTACGTGACTTTGGTGGGAACTGGATTCCAATTTGAGATTTGGGTGGGTAAACAATTATTATTACCCTTTGGTTGTTGAGAGTTTATGATTATATTTTGGTGTAATACGAATAGAGACAAATAGCCGATTTTGAGATCTGTTGGAAACTGAAATATATTATATACTTTGGGTTGCTGTAAGGATATTAAAATAATTGAGAAATAGGAACAAAACATTTAAGTACGGAGCAATATAGGAATATGTCATTTTGTAATCATTTAAATGACTTGTGAATTCCAAAAATAATAATAATAACACTGAGATTCGGGGAAAAAAAGGATTGTGATTTTTGACACTCCAAAAATTAATGAAGGGGCTCCAAAACTGAACTGTGTTGATATTCAAAACGACGTCGTTTTGGAGCCCCTCCATCAATTTTTGGAGTGCAAAAATCAATTTTCAACAAAAAAAGTATCAAAAGTTGACGGACCCGTTCCTTTAAGGAAATAGGAGTAAGTAATTATTTTTTGAATTAAATACGATATATTGTGAGAGAATGACTTGTCTTGTAAAACGAAAAATAAGTACTCAGAAAATAAAAATCTTAGCGGAACAGCTAAACTGCACAATGGGCAGACATTTAAATTCATCTAATTGTTTGTCAGTTAGATACTGCAGAATTAATACTCCGTAATACAGTAACAAATGTAATAGTACATATGATCTCAGGCAAATCTAAGAAAGCTATAAATAAATACAGGTTAAAAAAAAAAAAAGAGATAAGAAAAGCCGAGGGTAATCTGAAGCTTAATTACAAGAAGGTATTTAGGTGTATAGTATGGGAACTGAATCAGAAAATGGTATCAATCGTAAGCTTTCTTCTTGGAGGAGTTTTCTCTATAATTTGCTTTTGCATGTCCATGAAATTGGAACCCTTGTGAGCAAATAACCGCCGGAGGTTGATCACGGAAAGCTCATTAAAGCTAGCAACAGCAAGATCAGCTTGCCCAAGAACATACCTGCATTTTTCAAATTCAGTGTCAGTGTTGATGTATTCAAACTGTCAAAGTAGTCAACCAAATTCCCAATTAGTTTTCCAATGAATGTTCTTTTCTTCATGACGACGAGCCATTGTGAGGAAAGGGGACTAGAGGGGAGGGAAGGACTAACAAGAAGAAATCGCAAAATAGCCTTGCATGAAATCTAGGATCTGATACTTGCTTTTCAGAATCTGTTTCTGGACATTTTCCATAACTTGTTTGGTTGAAGGTTTTTGTGAGTCGTTTTATGATAGTATGTCGGAAAAGTATCAACAGATTGGGAGAGGTATTTCCATATTCTCGAAAATCCATCCGCTAGAATTGGATATGACACCAAAGTAGCAGTCTGAATACTACGTCAAAATATGAGTATCTCTCAAAGTGTTACCATGTTACTGATTCTGGAACCTTCAACCAAATAGGAAGTCAGATAGAGACTGATTCCAATATAATGGAAGGAAATCCATCTACCCCAAATTTCAAATCAAATAGAACGTCCAACGCCATTCACATGGCTATCGACCAGGCCCAAAACTCCAGAGAGAGAGAGAGAGAGAGAGAGGAGCAAAGCAAATGTTTAAATACATACGCTGGGTGAGCACCGATCAATCCTACAGCCATCATTGTACAGTTGTGAGCAGCAGTTACGCCCCTAGGGTCATCCTCAAACACAACACACTTGGATGGTTTCCTGTCCAACTGCATTCTTAAAATGGGTCAAAAGAGACAGAAAACTAAACAAACTTCATAACGCCCAAATGTTACTTCATTGTGTGGTCTGGTCTTTAATTTGTATAACGTTCGTTTCAATAAGTTTAGGCATCACCATGAATGAAAAAAAAATATTTTGTCCTCACAAAGATGAAAGCTGATTCATGTCCCAACAAGAGAAATCAAGCTTAAAAGTATTACACGGACGTGACTGGTGTTTTTTTGCACTATTTTATAGACGTGTGATATTTTATACAGTAATAAAATGACGTGTCATAAACTTCTATACCTTCACTGCTGCCGAAAGAAACTTATGAGCTATGGATTCCATGCCATCTTCCTCAGACACAATTGCCTGCAAATCAAAAGAGGTGGTCAGCTGGGTACAATAATCTTCAAGTAAACTCACTGACAGTACAAAACATGATCTCGGCCTTCACCACAAGGATTCTACATGTGTGAGATGACCATAGTAGACATTCAGCACATCGGGTAAGTCTGCAGGCATGTCTTCTGATTATGCACTCAATAAGCACGTATACAGATTTTCTTTGGATAATAAGTATGACTAGTAATTGACTCTATATGTAACACAAAAACTATTATTCATTTAACTTGTACAGCACCATTTACCTCAACAATGAAACCACAATACCAAAAAATATGGATATTCAGCCATGGACCAGTGTCCTTACACGTTTGAATAAGAAGTATGACACTTTGAACTCATATGATCAATTGAATATTACAGTGCAATTTTAACTAACCCCTGCAATCAAATTGTTGCGAAAGGCAGGAACAAGAAAAACAAGGAACAATTAGCTATTTCCTCAGTGTGCTACTTCCCTAGAGAACAGTGTGTGCCTGTGATTCAAGGTGGATAGAAGTCAGTTTTAAGGCTAACAAAATACCAACCTGGAAATACTTCCTGAGCCCCATTCGCTCCAAGACCTCAACCATATTTATACGGTCAAGACTTGAAACAACTGCACAAGGGATGTGAGACCTATATACTGCATCTAGCCATTGGTGCAGTCCATCCATAGGTTCTGAAAGCTGAAGAAGAAAACAAGGAGGCAAATCAGCATTAATTTTTGTGCATTTGAGTAGCATAACATAATAAACACAACCAACACATAGAAATTTGTGACAATATCTCACTTTCAGAAGATTTTCGTAATACAATTGTGATAGCCTTGACGTCAATCTATCCAATTCGCTTTCCTCTTTCTCCCAAAGCAAAATCTGCAAGTTTTGAACCCTTATAAAATGCATTGGAGAAGGGACAGGAAGCATCACAAACAATATCAGAATTAATGAGGAAATGAAGTAGCAGCACAGAAGATCCTCTCCGTAAGAAATTAAATAAGAGTCAATGAAGATTGCCCATATTTCAGTTCTGCAATATTTCCATCCCTAAACAAATGCTAACGACTACCCAGCATGGCAATTAAATTATAGTATTGATAAAAAAAGAAGTTGCAACAAGTGAGTAAGATGAGTGTAGTTGAAATGAGGATGTTGAGGTAGATATGTGGTAAGACTAGGAGTGATAGAATTAGAAACAAAACTATTCGTGAGATGGTAAGAGTTGTACCTATACAGGATAAGTTGAGAGAAAATAGATTAAGGCGGTTTCGACATATTTACCATAGACCTACAGGCTACAAACGCAATAGTCAAAAAGAGTGACATGATAGTACTGGATAGTTGGGCTAGGGGAAGAGGAAGAGGAAGACCTAAACTGACTTTGGATACGGAAGGACTTGGGCTTACTAAATCTAAGTGACAAGGTAGCCCTAGACGATTCTTGGAGCCAAACCCAATTGACTGGGACATAAGGCTCAGTTCGGTTATAAAAAAGTTGCAACCCATAAAGCAATGTGAGAAGATATAGACATACATATATGATAATAAAGATCACAAGAACTACAATTACTGATTTACAGAACGAGAAGACTATGCCTCTGGACATGTGAAAATAGATATGGTGTTTCCACTTTCTGAAACTAATGATAGCAGAATTCTTCTCCATCTTACTAATAATCTCATTACAAATGTCCTTTCAAGATTAGAGTAATCATGCAGACTTTTCAGCTAACAACCTTTTTCTGAGACTAAGATGATTGTTTGAGTAAGTCATGTAGACACGAAGTAAGAAATGAAGTGCACGCACAAGATGTCATCAGAGATCTTTCAAAGCTCTTTAATGCAGACCTTAGAGACATTAGCATTACTAGAATACACCAAAACAAACAAAACTGAGCCTTGTGTCCCAGTCAATTGGGGTCGGCTACATGAATCCTATTTTTCCATTAGCATTACTAGAATGCAAAACAAAAATATTCCAAACTATTATGTTTATACTAATCAAGGGTGTGAACATGATCAAAGGTTACAAAACACTATGCCAGGCTTGCCGGCCTCAAGTGACAAAGAAATATTCTTTGTTAAGAGTAACTTGTCAGCTTTGCAAAGAAAACTGATGCTCAGTCTTAATCCTTTAAATCACTTCTCAGCTTTACAAAGAAGACTGATGCCTCGGTCTTAATCCTTTAAAGTTGCAGAGACGGAATAAAAATAAATGGTAGGCCCTCCAAGCCAATATGGTATAAATTATGTGTTTCTGTTTCCATTTCTTGAAGACTTCAAAAAAGAGCGATTCGAGCTATCCACAAAGAAGAGTGAGTCCTGTGGGATCTACTACTGCTGGTGGTGGTGGTTCCCGATAGCTCAACTGGTTATTCAACAGAATAGACTATTGCTCTTGTCTCAGACCTCAAAAAAGGATCTGGTTATGCACTAACTAAACACAGCACAAGGTTCCAAATGCATTCCAGACACACACGGATACTACCCAATACAACGAGCAAAAATTACAATGTAAAAAATAAATAGATTCGCTCTCTGAAGGATTATCACATGCAGATATAGGGTAAGAACAAGACTACAATGATATTGAGTTCCCAAACCTTATGCAGAACATGATTGGCACCTGCATAAAGCAAGAGTCTTTGGGCATCACCATCACCAGGAATTTCCTTTCCTGCAGGAGAATCAGCAACGGCTAGCCAATCAGCAATACCCATAAAATACAATCATTATGCTTAAATACTAATGATACTAGCATAGACAATCATTTTTAGTAAAAATGAATTTAAACTGCATAAGAAATAACTGTTCCACTGCTGAACTCATATCTTCAACAATGACGTAATGGCCAAGTTACATTACCCGGGGGTGAATATGTCCAACTGATGAATTCATCCTATACCTTTGTAGCACATGACTAGACATGCATTAGTGCATATATTCAGTATTCTCCTTTTTTCTTAGGATAAACTGTTGTTTGGAGTTTAATATAGCAATAACAGCAGAGTTCTATGCCCTCTAATATAGTACCAAGCATACTCCATACAATTACACATCTAGACGAATCCTTGTAAAATAGCCTCTACTTCCGCATACCAATGACTGATGCGATAGTTGCTAGCAAAGGGTTAACCTAGGCCCTAGAAAAACCTCAATTACTAAGGTCCAGGATGCAACCCCTGCTCCCTCTTTTGATGGATGGAGGACCAACTCAGCTGGCTGCTCAGCTGAGTAATTAGTTTGATGACAACCTTAAACATCAATCAAGAACAAAAAATACCACGCAAAATGAAAATTGATCCAAAAATGCTTAATTTGTCAAGTATAACCTTAAGTTAGAACATCAGATAGACATTAAAAATTTATCCTGCCAGGCTCCTTTCCCTTCTTTTCAATAAAAATTCCTTTTTGTTGCTGATAGAAGAAACTTGTACATACGTATAGAAACTGCCAGAAGATGATGACATTTCACAAGGGGAAATGAACATCACGTACCCTCCTCAGAAGCCAGTTGTTCCCAAGCTTTCAACTTCAATGTTTGAGTATCTGACTGGAACAAATTACCAACCAATCCCACGGTTAAATAGAACAGGCCATTGAAATCTTGAAAGCATTATAGACATAATGATAATACAATACTCGAGGTGCAAATCTAAAACATTTTCGTAATGCGCATTCCTAGACAGAGAAATAGGATTTGTGCAGTTGGAATCACATTGGTAGCTAAGGTAAATAGAATAAAGAACGTCTTCTACAACCAAGTAGCAACAAAGAAAGAAAAGTAGGGTCTTTCACAAAGTGATTCTTCTAATGCAAAACTATTTTTGTAACTCCTTAAAAAAAATCATTTTATTCTTCCAATTTTATCCTTCTTTGACAAACATAGAGGAATAACTTCTAGAAAATCTTAGCACTACCAGTGTTAGCAAGGCACTGCTTTTCCCATGTCAATTTCATTATAGATAGCTTAACAAATATACGGTTGTTTCCAATCCATGTTATCCCAACTTTTCTTCTGAATGCGTTGCAATCTTTGAATAGAATCATCATGGCTTCCGAACATAATTGAGTAAGATGAGCCCAAAGTTAGAAAATTTACCACCACATTGTCCCAAGAGAAAACAAGACCATATGCTTCGTCAGGCTTCATGGCATAGCGGATTCGTTTAAGAAATCCCTCTTGGAGTTTTTCATTCAGAAAATCCTATACGGGATAATGTTACAAACCCATAAGCAAAATGAAAATTCTATTGCAGCATGACCCATTACAAAGCATAATTCCCAGGACATAGAACTAACCCACAAAGATATATGCTCATGGTTTAGCTCAAAGTATGCCCCTTGATCAAGCAAAATGGAAAATTGGGATTCACAAATGCAAGCCCAAGTAGTAGGAATAATCTTTTGGAATGATGTTTATATTTACCACCCACTGGGCGATTAGCAGTAAAAAAAGGCCATTGCAGCACGAGGAAGTACATTAAAGTATATGAATTTCAGGCCACAAATACTAAGAAATCTAAATAACACACAAAAACGCAAAAAAAAAAAGAAAAAAAGAGAGAGAGAGAGAGAGAGAGAGAGAGAGAGAGAGAGAGAGAGAGAGAGAGAGAGAGAGAGCGTTATTTGTTCATGTTAACTCAAACTAAGCAGTTGATGCAACAGAATGGAAAAGCAGGGTTCATGAAGCCAATTCCAAGTAGTTGGGACGATCATTGTTGAGTAAAATCAAGTTTATCAATTTGAATATGTAGATGGCTAGATGCATACGTGCTGAGAGTATGAATATGCATTAAAGGACACAGAATTTTGCTAACCACATCAACTTTAAGAGGCCCATCTGATCTGAAAGTCTCGAAGCCTTCTCCATATTCAGCACCAATTGCCTGAAAGGTACAAATTCATATCAGCAGTATGCTCTCAACTTGATCAATATCCCTCGGCAGAACCTCCAACAATTTAAAAAAGAAGACTAAGATCATCTTCCATTCCTTACTCAAAAGGTGACCCAAAATTAAATCTAGTAAAAAACACCCAAAGCATCTCATGACTCCAAATTTAGAATGAGTTTTATCAAAATGAAGGGAGACTCGTTCCCAACTCAAATATCAATGCCATTTTGTGGCTTCCAAATTACCAGTATGTCATTGACTCAATAATGAGACTTTTACTCATTTTATGCTAAAACATGTGGATGCTGATTGAAGTTCATAGTACAATGAAGGTTATACACTTATATTCAGATTGCCACTCACTTTGACATGAAATTTGAGTTGAGGGTTGGAGACTACATTTCCCCTCTTTTACCTTCCTAAAAAAACTGCTTTCTTCTCCCCTCTTTTCTACTTCCACAATTCAGATTTCATTAGAAATTAAGCCCAATTGAACATTTTCCTCTTTTCTTTCTTTGCATAACATGATTTGCAAACGCGTCACATGTGCCCGGCCGTCTAGTACCAAAATAATCAAGGTCAAAGCTGGACCCGTTAACAAAATTCAAAAACAACACAAATTAAGCATACAACATGCTAAGAACGTATGAATACCCAGGAACTAAAAGTCTAGAACTTGAAGGCCTCGGAAGGACAAAGTACCTCTTCAGTGAAAATCTTGTGTGGGTTGGTAGAGAACCCATTAACCGACCCGTTTCCGTCGGACCCAGAAGCGTTGGTTACAACTAAACGACGATTCCGATCATAACCCAGAGAGCTCGAACGCTTTAATCTCTGTTTCCAATCAAAATTCAGCTTTGCAATTAAACAAATATAGAAGAGGAAAACATGCAAGAGAGGGGCTTGGACAAGATGGGTATAGAGAGTACCGTTAATTTGAGCTTTGGTGGGAATTGTGAGCCGCGAATCGGGTTAGACGACGACGTTCTGAGAGGGAGTGGAGAGGAGGAGGAGGAGGTGGTGGTGAAAATGGTGCGTTCCATGGTTTAGGACAGAAGCTGTAATTGAATCATGTAGATAATGAGGAAGAAGAGCTGGTTGGGTGTGGGCTTTGTTTATCTCATACGTTGGGCGGCTTAATGGCAAAATATCTGGGTAAAAAGGTAAGTATGTGATTAAAAGTGTCAAAGGCCCACGAGTACTTGTAACTTCCACCAGAAAACTAAATGGGGGTTCAACTCTAATTTGGGTTTTCCAGAACTTCTTTCGAAGAAGTGAGGGGTTGCCGAACGTAGAAACCACCCACAAATAAGAGGTTATAATCCTCTGATGCCATCCACGATAGCAAAATCAAAAGTAAATTATTTTTAAAGTTAACAATATTGAGATAAAAAATATTTCACAATGATATAATTAAACTTAATAACATTCTTAGAAATAATTAAATTTTGGGCTTTAGATAACTAAAACTAGCAATCTTTTTCAATAATCAAAATTTGTGGATATCACACCACATAAGTTAACTGGTTCTAAAATTTATGTACGCGCGTGTTTCAAATGGTATTTTCTTCTTATTTTCTGCGCATACTCTATATCTCATTTTCTTAGGCCACAAACTCTTTCTTTTTCTTTCCCTCCAAAAGTGAAGCTCATATCTTTCAATCATTTACAATTCAACTCATTGTCACCGGATTAAGGTATTTCACTTTTTTTCCCGTTTTTTTCCGTTCATCTCCTTGTGGTTGAGTACATGAAGAATCTTGCATTCTTTTACAAATTCAAGAACACATCTGTTTTTTTTTTAGTACATAATTTTTTTTCCAAATTCATAATATGAGGGAAGGAAGTCACCAATTTTTTCTCCAAAATTATGAGAGAAAATCGATATATTTTTGCCAAAAAAAAAACCGTAATGGAGGAAAGTGATCAATGGTGGAAAACATTTGTCGCCGCATTAAGGTATTTCACTTCTTTTTTTTTTCCGTTTTTATTTTATTCTTTTTTCGTTCCTCTCCCTGTGGTTGAGTACATAAAGAACCTTACATTTTTTCATAAATTCAAGAACACATCTGGTTTTTTTTTTTTTTGAGTACATGATTTTTTTTTCCAAATTCATAATATTAGGGAAGGAAGTCACCAATTTTTTTTCCAAAATTAAAGGAGAAAATCGATATATTTTTGTCAAAAAAAAGTGTAATGGAGGGAAGTGATTAATGGTGGAAAACACAAAGAGAGAGAGAGTGTGTAATTGTAGTGTATCCCTTATTTTAGTTATGGACTAGAAGTGACCATTGTGAACCTCAACATTGTTAAACTTAGCAACCTCTTAAATGGATAATCAAAAGCTAATGTGTCAACTTTTGGTTATCCATTTTTGATTATGCCACTGTGGATGACCTAATGTGATTTCGATCTGTGATCGATCTCTACTTGAACACATGCGAGTGGGGATGGGAGCGGGGCGGTTTTTGTCGTACACTGATCTTAATTGAATTTTATTACAAGTAGTAATTTTCTTCCAAATCCGCTTCGGTAATCCAAAATTTGATCAAAAACAGTTCCGATCGGGTCGGGTAGAGGCGGGACTTGATGTGAGGCCCGCGCGGTCTCATTTGTGTGATCATGTTAGAAAAATACTAGGAAAAATACTCCTGTGTTAGCATGTTTTCGAAGTTTTAATATTATGTTTCTTGTTTGGGGAAGGCTACTAAGAGAACCATTTATACAATATGTATATGTGGCATTCTATTATTGGTGACTAATGATTCGCAATTCTTTTGTTTAAGCTCATTCACCAATGAAATAATGTCACATGCTCTGATTTGCAGTTCTTATGTTTAAACTCATTCGCCAATGAAATAATGCCACATATGCATGTTGTGCGGTAAACAATTGTGTTAATATACTTTCCCTTCCTATTCTAGATTATTCTTCACGTTTCCTAGTTAGTCTTGGTTTTCTTGTTATACATATTTTCATGAGGGCAAATGTTAACTAATGCCTCCAGGACACAAGCTAAGGTGTAATATATATGAAATATTTCTCAACATTTAATATTATCTTCTCTAGAAAGAATCTGCTCCCTTTCGCCATTTTCCATTTCTGAAGCTTTTCACAAAATAAATGGCAAAGAATACAAAAAAAAGTCCAAAATACTATGACAATTGACACATTACTTTCCACCTCCTCTTGACTCCTTCCACCGATATTTCTGGTATGAAATTTCTTTCATGTATTGTAGCTTTCTTTTTTTCTTTGTTTTGTCAATAATAGTATTGTAGCTTTCTAAGATTTTGTTGTCGCTTTTATAACCCTTTTGCTTTCAGTTTTAAAACCTAGTTCTTTAATTTTAACGTGTTATGTTCTTCAATTAATACTTTTAGAGAGAGACGTGCTATTGTTCAATGAATATATATTATTTGCAAAAATATCAAATATATCATTATGGTAAGATATTTATTACATCCTAAATAGTCGAGTAAGTATATATATATTTACATTGTTCTTGATTTTCCTTTTAGAAAATTGCATTAATAGTAATGAAATCTTATGGTTGAAAGAATCTTCTATTTATAATGCACCTTAACTTGCGCCCCGAGAGCACTTGTTAGCAAAACCGTTTCACCAAATTTTGTAACTTATATAAGGGCATTCTAGGGCTATGATTTTGTACGCATCAATGCAAGCATCAATTTACATCCATACTAGAGAGTCATAAAATTTCGGCCCTTCGGGACTTTCGCTCAACGGGGGTGGCCTAAACCTCGACGCGTCCACTTGGCACTCGTACACTTTGTTGAACTCCTCCTCGATTTTGTTGCCTCGTTTGCCTCACTGTTGACCCTTTCTACCCCAACCTTCTCTATATCGTCACCCACCATGCCTCTGTGGGCTTTCTGTGGGGACGTGATTTCTTCTGGTTCCTTCTGGTGTGGACGGTCTTGATGTACCTGCAAAACCGGAGGGGGTTGTTCCTCCGGGAAGAAGCTCCGATGATCAAGTCAGTAGGTGGGAAGAAGAAGTTTTTAGTGAGAACAATATGTAGGAGAGAGAAATGTTCTTTTGACTAGATTTTCGATCCCCACTTTCAGTGTTCATGCTCTTCTATTTATAGGCAAAGAGGTGAAGTGCTGAGCAAGTTGGCCACACTTTCCACGTGTCACGTTCTGCTCGGTTGGCGCCTTTCTGGCAGGGCCAATTTAATGAACACCACTTCCCTAGTTTTTCAGAGCCACATGGGTTGATGTCAGGAGGGTCACATCGTTCAGAGATGTCACTTCGAATATCAGAAAGGACAGCCTTCTCATCAGTAGATATTTACAGAAGGTTCCATAATCGCCTGCATCGTCGAGACCCACGTCCTGCATACGTATTATCCGAGCGTATGATATCCCGGCCGAGGCACACCCTAGCCGAACAAAGGGAAGTTTGTATCCGTGCGCTTGATAAAACCCCGAGCGAACTTATGCATCTTACGTTCGGATGTTGCTTATAATTGTT
>CM033799.1:2325753-2445656 GCA_019656835.1 Rhododendron ovatum
CGGTGAAGTACTCGTGGTTTTGTCTACCTTTCGGCCCAGCCAACGTCCAGACTTATCCGAAGGCGAACCGAGATAGCTTGGATGATGGGTCAGACAACGCGTGAACCCTCATCGCCCCTTTTGGACCTGGTGAACCTTCGGATATTTCGGCCCCCTACAATAGCCCCTCAACTCCTTCTTTTCTTGCTCGGAAATGAAAGAGGAGTTGAATAAGAACCTGGCCGAACGACGACGTAAAAGAACCATACGTCCGAAGAGCGATCAACCAGACGAACCGTCAAAGTTGAACGGACAGAAACTATTCGAAACGCTTCGAGACGCGCGCGCAGCCTTTCATTAAATGCTTCTGTAACCGTCGATTTGAATCGATGCCAGGTGTCATGATTTGATTAGCTGTTGGTACGGCACGCTCCATACCTACCACGCGTCCATCATCGAGCGGCACATCAGTCTCCCGCCCAAATCCGACGGTCAGGGTGAGACACCGCTTCGAATGCTACACCCAATATAAAAGGGAAGAGAGAAGGAGAGAGAAGGTTACTCTCTCTCTGATTCTCGATCGTTTCACTGTTCAAGCACCATTCCAGATTGAAATCGCCAGAAATCTGCACATTCGAAGGCTTTTGATCACAGATTTCTCTTGATTTCTCAGGTATTTCTTGAGCCCCTCCATTTCTTGATGCATTTTGAGTGTTTTTTCGAATGTTTTCCCCCCTTTTTGATCGATTTCTTTCCTTTTTGTCTGGACTGAAACAACCGCCTGACACCCAGGTGTTCATGTGTTCTTCCGAACGTATGAACACCTGGAAATTATGTTCTTCCGAACACGAGGGCATCTTCAGGCGTGAGGTTTTTTTTTTTTTTTTTTTTTTTTTTTTTTTTTTTTAAAAAGGGGCAATTTTTAAGGAGCTTTACAAGCCCTGTGAAGCTTCTCAATCTCTGTTTCCCATTGGGAACGCGCAGGGTTCCCCCCCGTTTCCCTGAGCGGTATAAGCCCTTCCATCGGAATTTCTTCCGAGGGGAATCGCTCGGGAGACAACCGAACAAAGGCGGTATCTCTCCTAACGACACAGAACAACGAACGTAGGCACTTAGAATCCTGGCCATGCAAATAGCTAACGGTCTTATCCCATGCACTTATCTGTTTCTAGGTATGGAGTCTGCAAAATCACCTTCTTCGGGCGAATCTTATCGGTCGATGGATTCCGAAGATTCGGGCTTTGGTAGATCCGATCCAGGGTTATCCGAAGCTATAAGAGATTTCGCCCGAAACTACCGAACGGGATCAAGCAGAAGGGTCCCCGAGGGTGTAGAAGGAGTCGATTACCCCGCCATGGTGGCTCCTCTCCGTACAATTGGGCCGGACCCCGATATTATAGACATAGGCGAATCGTCGTCCGAAAATCCTCATGACGAAGCAGAAGAGGAAGAGGAGGCCGAAGGAGCTGGAGAAGGCGATTCGAGACCAACGACTCCGCTTGTTTCGTCAAGCCGAGCGAATGAAGAGGCCGGATTTACTGGGGAATCCTCGTCGCATCAGCCGAAGGTGAAGAGGAAGATCGTTCAGATGGACCCCGATGTGATCCCTGACCGAACGGGAAAGGACCCCTGCCCCTACTGGGAATGCTTCCAAGATAAAAAGAGCCTGGACACCTTCCGAGCCGTTTACGACATTCCTAACGACGTTGTCATTACGCCCGTCCGAGGGAACCGAATAAAATATGGTGACGAACATGTCACCGTCCCCTTGATGGCAATCACAGAAGGGGGCCTTCGGTTCCCGATGCATAGAGTTTTGAGAGAGATACTTCACCGCTTCAATCTCACTCCGTGCCAGTTGAGCGTCAATTCCTACCGCATCATTCACTCGGTAATCGTCCTCGCCGAGGTGAAGATGTTCCGCCTAGAAGCCTTTCACTTTTTTGAAAATTATATGATGTCGAGAAACGTTCGGTACTCTCGATATTACCTCTGCTCCCGGAGGAAGATGGAAAAGATCATTCCCGAGGGAATGTACGACTCGGAGAAGTGGGCCTCTGACTACGTCGAAGTTCGAGGAAATTTCCAATTTCCCGAACACGAATATGGTCAGTTTGAGGTAGCCACACGCAGAGGCACGCCGAGTAAGAACACTTGTCCGTTATTTCAAATGTTTATCTCTGTTGCTCTGATTTCAGTTGTAAAAATTTAACTAACGATTTCATGATTTTCTTCGGCAGATACCACCAAGATCAACAAGGTACTGTTAAGGGCCGCCAAAGGTTGCGGTCTTGCCGACTCCCTGCTCACTATCCCAGCGGAGGAAAGAGACGCCCCAACCATCCTCAAATATACAGCTACCTACGGCGGTCGGATCCGTCGAAAGGTAACTGACGAGCCTGAGCAGTCCGAGGACACCCCAGAAGAGCTCCGACCGAGCTTCGACAAACCCCTCCGAGGGTCAATCCGACTTCCAACCGAGGAAGAGCCTTTCCTTGAACAACAAGAAGCTATGCCTCCGAGAAATATCAAGGAGGTTCTCCAGAAGAAGCTGGAGGAAAAAGAGAGGGAGAAGGCCCAACAACAGAAGGCTGGGGGCGCAGCCGCTTCGGGCTCGGTCCCGAGCAAGAAAATCCCACCTCCCCCACCTTCTAAAAAGCGACCACTGAGCGCTCCTCCTTCCCCGAAGGAACCGCCTGCGAGCAAGAAGGTGAGGGCGGCCACTAAGGGAAAGGGCCAAGAGGTTGAGCCCTCGAAAGAAGCCGCCGCAGAAGAAGAAGGGAGGGTGGCTGCCTTCGATCTTGACACCCCATGGGTGCCAAGCTTCATCACACCGGGCAAGAAACAGGTCCTCAAATCGGATAGCCTGAGGGAGGATCCCTCCCTGGCTTTCACCCTCCACTCGGGGCTGGCTTTGCCGAGGGATATACAGAATCCCCCCTCTCTGAAAGCAGCCCTGAGTGAATACTACTATCACGCAGGAAGGGTAAGTAAAAGCTCTTACACTTGCAAACTTGTGTTTTATGTTTCTTTTTTTTTTTGTACAAATGCCTTATTTCGTTGGAATGAATTCCATTTTGCTTCGTTTACAGGCCACCCAGTCCATAATGAGTGCCCAGCTGCATCTCACCGAATATGACAAGAAGTCAAAACTGCAAAAGCAGTCGGTGGAATACAACAAGGCCCTGGCCGAGGAATACAAAAAGGGGCTGGAGCAATCCGAGCTCGTGAGGCAAAGCCTCGAGGTTCAGGTCGCCAATCAAAATGACCTTATCAAGGGGCTGCAGGAGTCTGCCGAGCAGACTAGAGCCGAAGGAAAAGATGAGGGGCTGGCCGAGGGAAAAGCCTTGGGGAGGGAAGAGATGAAGAAGGAGATGGAGAAGGAGGTGCAGGGGCAGTACGAGAGAGGATACGCCCAAGCCGAAGAGGACGTGACCGATCAAGTCCTTGAAGTGCAGGACGAGATGAAGGAGGCCCAGCATAAAGAGAGCTTTATGCTCGGCTACAACAGGGGTCTCGATGATGCAGGCGCTGAAGCTGACGACGAAAGGAGGAGTCTGGTGGAAATACCACCCCTCGCCCTTGCCGAAGTAACAGCCGCTGCTATCGACTCGACCACCTTACCAGCCCGGGCCGAAGCTCACATCCCACAGGCCCAAACCGACGCTGAAACCCCACCAGCCCCAGCCGACGCTGCAGCGGATTAGATTTGCTCTTGTTTAGTCTATGTTTTTGTCTTTTCTTTTGTTTTTGCATATTTGTGAAAATGGTCGGTACCGAACAATGGGAACCTGCCGACCATTTGATGTAACGAAAACATGGAGAGTGTTGTTTTCAAGTATATAAATATTCGCCAAGTCTTTTTGTTCGGTATATACATCACATCTCAGAAATGTTTCAGAAATTGTCCAAGTCTTTTCATTCGGAAGGACTGTTTATGTGATTTTGAAGCGGTGAGAGATGAACTCAGGTTTACCCATATAGTTGAGAGATGAACTCAGGTTTACCCATATAGTAGCCCCCTGCCCTATTGTATTACCGCAGGAATAGAATAAGGCAGTAGGATGGGAAAACTGAGCCAAAAAGGTGATCATGGGTTTCGAGAATTTCACCCGAACAAGAGACGTTTCCGGAGCGAGATAAAATACCCCTTGTGTAAAAAGAAAGCAAAGTACTGGACGAATTTATATTAGGTGCACAACGCGCAAAAGCGCATTGGCCGAGCAAAAACGTAATACAAAAGATGCCAACACTAGCCATGGAATTTCCTAAGCTTTTGGGCATTCCATGGATTAGCGATTGGCGTGCCATCCATCTCAGCAAGCTTGTAGACTCCATGCCCGATCTTCTCAACCACTCGGTAAGGTCCTTCATAGGGGTCTTTTAGCTTGGTTAACTTTGTCGCTTCGGTGACCATCCGAAGGACTAAGTCCCCGACGTTGAATGGTCGAGCACGAACATTGCGGTTGTAGCCCCTTGCAACTTCTTGCTGGTACGCGGCGTGCCGAAGGTTAGCATTGTCACGTAGTTCTTCGGCAAAATCTAACTCGGAACCCACTAGAGCATCGTTGTCGACAGGGTTAAAATTCTCCGTCCGAACTGTAGGGATCATAGTAGATAAAGGGAGGACAGCCTCCATACCGTAGGCCATAGCGAACGGAGTACGGCCGGTGGACCGCCGGGGCGTCGTTCGATAGGCCCACAGGACATGGGGAAGCTCTTCCACCCATTTGCCAAGCTTCCGATCCAGACGGCGTTTCAGCCCCCGAGTGATTGTCTTGTTCGATGCTTCGGCTTGTCCATTACCTTGAGGATATGCCACCGAGGAATTTTGGATGGTAATATGGCGCTTCGCATAAAAAGCTTTGAGAGCGGAGGCGACAAATTGGGAACCATTATCAGATAGTATGGCGTACGGCACGCCGAACCTGGAGATAATGTGCTTCCAGATAAAGCGTTCCACATCCCCGGCGGTGGTTTTGACCAAGGGGGAAGCTTCTACCCACTTGGTGAACAAATCTGTGGCGGTGAGCATGTACTCAAATCCTCCAGGCGCCTTCGGCATCTTGCCAACTATGTCAAAAGCCCAGACCGCGAACGGCCATGGACTGGTGATCATTTTGAGAGGGAACGCAGGCTGGTGGATGAGAGACGCATGCTTTTGACACCGAACACAGAGCTTAACGTAGTCTTCGGACTGCTTGACCATCTTCGGCCACCAATAGCCTTGGGTTAGGGCACGCTGTGCAAGGGACCGTCCCCCTGAGTGAGCCCCACAGCTACCCGAATGAAGTTCCTCCAGAACGGCTGGCACGAGATCGTCGTGGACGACACGCAGATCAGGGCCAGTAAAAGTCCGTCGGTAGAGATTGTCATTCGGTCCCAAGAAGAAGTTGGCAGCTCGGCAACGGAGTTTGTATGCGTCGCGCTTGTTCGTCGGTAGCACTTGATTCTTCAGGTAAGCAACCACAGAATCCAGCTGGCTTGGACCGAGGGTGATGGCCATAACCTGCTCAGACGGCTCTTCGAAGCTCGGTTTGGGGATCTCGTCGAAGGTGATGGTGCGACTACCCGAGGTCTTGTAGACCGAGGCAAGACCTGCAAGGGCGTCAGCGTGGGCGTTGTGCTCCCGAGCGATCCACTCCACTTCTACGCGTCCAAATTTGCCGAACAAAGATAAGACGTGGCTCACGTAAGCATTCATACGTCGATCTTTGGCTTGGTAATCGTCGTTTAAATGTCCCACAATGAGCCGAGAATCACAAAAGACATGAACCGAATCAGCATCCAACCGAAGAGCAAGTTGGAGGCCTGCAATCAGAGCTTCATATTCCGCCTCGTTGTTCGTCGCCGTGTACCCAATTGAAACCACGCTTTCATGCACGGTCCCGCTGGGCGAGACAAGGACGATGCCGGCACCAGCTCCATGAATATTAGAAGCTCCATCGACGGTCAGTCGCCAAGCGTCGCCGGAGAAGAGCTTCCACTGGCGTTTAGGTTTCTTGCGCCCGAGGGAATACCGAGCACGGAGTGGTTCGGCAGGACAGCTGGGCGGTCCTTCCAAAACCTCTTCTTCTTGAATCCGAGCGTCTTCAGCAGCAATTGCCAGGGCATTGGCCTCGTCTTCTAAGCCGGGAGTGAGTTCGGCAAAGAAGTCGGCCAGGACTTGCCCTTTGATAGCTGTCCGAGGCTCGAATTGGATGTCGAAGTTGGCCAAGTCTTGAGAGAACTTCAGGATTCGACTCGACGTGTCCGTTTTCCGAAGAACAGCTTTGAGAGGAAACTCAGTGAGGACCACAATCCGATGGGATTGAAAGTAGGGCAAGAGGCTCGTTTTAGCAGAAACGAGAGCCAATGCTAACTTTTCCATAGGCAGATACCTCGTCTGAGAATCCGTCATCGTTTTACTGGAGTAGAAGATCGGTTGATGGTCCGTCCCCTCTTTCCGAACAAGAACCGCGCTCGTTGCATGGTCAGAAACGGCAAGGTAAAGATAGAGATCTTCGTCGGGCAGGGGCTTGACGAGCAAAGGAGCATGACATAGGTATTGCTTCAGAGATTGCAGAGCCTGCTCGCACTCCTCTGTCCATACAAATCTGCGTCGGCTGGTTGTGATTGCTCGGAAGAACGGGCGGCAGAGATCGCTCGACCGTCGAATGAAACGGCTCAAGGCAGCGACCATCCCCGTAAGCCGCTGTACCTCTTTAATTGTCGTGGGAGCTCGCAGCCGCTGCACAGCCAAAATCTGGGTAGGATCAGCTTCGATTCCTCGGCGACTCACCATGCACCCTAGGAATTTCCCCGAGCTAACGCCGAACGCACACTTCTCGGCATTGAGACGTAGCTTCCTGTGTTTTAGAACAGCAAAGACCTCTCCCAGATCTCGAAGGTGGTCCCGAGCAAATATGCTTCTGCAAACCAAGTCGTCAATATAAGCTTCTACTTTTACGCCGAGCATGCCAGGAAACATCTTCGTGATGGAGCGTTGAAAAGTGGCGCCTGCATTCTTCAAGCCGAACGGGACAACCTTGTAGCAGAAGGTTCCCCGAGGCGAGATGAAAGCCGTTTTTTCTTGATCTTCCGGGTCCAAAGCAATTTGATGGTAGCCCCGATACGCGTCCATGAAGCTTAGGCGCTCGCATCCAGCCGTTGCATCCACCATCTGTTCAATCCGAGGAAGTGGAAATCGATCCATAGGGCAGGCGTCATTGAGATTTGTGTAATCGACACAGACCCTGAGCTTCCCATTCTTCTTCGGGACTACCACTGGGTTGGCAAGCCAGGTGGGGTACAGTACTTCTCGAATGACGCCAGCTTCCAACAGTTGATTCACCTCTGCGATCACAGCTTCGGTATGCGCGGCCGACGAGCGTCGGACTTTTTGCACGACCGGTCGCCTGTTCGGATCAACATTCAATGAGTGCATGGCGAACGAAGGATCCACGCCCGGCAGATCGTGTGGTGTCCAAGCAAAGACCTCTATGTTTCTCATGAGGAATTGATACATCTCCTCTCGTTCGTCCATGCTCAGTGAACTCCCGATCAAAAAATATCTTCCTTCTTCCCCAGGAATGGAAAAACGTATAAGCTCCTCGGCTGACCTTTGTTCGGCAGGAACACTTACATCCTCAATCGCTGTGTTAGGAGGGGCAGCCACGCATTGTACCTCCATGCAACTCTGTTTGTTCGTTACAGTGCTGATGTAGCATTTCTTGGATTGGATTTGATCGCCTCGCAGGCATTCCTGTCGTCCGTTCCAACCGACGAATTTTACCACCTGGTGATATGTTGAAGCAACCGCTTGCATTTCGTGTAGCCAGGTTCGGCCAAGAATGACGTTGTACGGACTTGGCGAAGCGACCACCACAAATTCAATGTCCAGGACGCGTGATCCTGCTCGCACAGGGAGGGTAATCAGGCCGAGTGGCCATACCGGGGCTCCAGTAAAACTAATAAGGGGAGCTGACGCTGTCCGAAGTTGAGCGGGAGATAATCCGAGGCTCTGATAAGTTGAGAAAAACATGACATCGGCCGAGCTTCCCTGATCTACCAGCACCCGTTGTACGGTTGATTTTTCAATGGCGATAGTGACGACGAGGGCATCTGCATGTGGAAGTTGCACCCCCCTTAAGTCGTCGAAAGAAAAAGTTATGGTACAGCCAAAGCTCGGATCCTCCCATTTTCGCTTTACCGAAGCTCCCACGTTGCAAACTGACGCAGAGGCGACAGCCTTGTCAATTTCTGAACGAAGTTCGGCGGCCCTTCCTTCGGATACTAGCCCTTGTATCACGCTTACAAGATTGCCAACAAGAGGGGGAGGTGGAGGAAGTGGATTTTGCCGAACGTCTATCCACTGATTGAGGTGACCGGCAGCTGCCAGATCTTCTAGATACCTTTTGAAAGGTGGGCACTGCGTGGTATAATGGCCACGTTCCTTGTGATACGTGCACATCCCTGGTCCGCTCCCGACGGTGCCTAAGAGTACCGTCGGCCAAACAAAGAAAGGCAATTTGCCAATGATGTTAAGAAGTTTATAAATAGGTTCAGTGAATACCGTACGTTCGGCGACGTATTCGTCTGGTCGGGGTTCTCTTTTCGTTTGTGTCCAGGATTGTGGCTGAGGGTGCTGCGGGAGTCGGCCTTCGTTGTTTGACTTGTTCGATGCCTTGCCCGAGTTACCCTGGCTTCCTTGCCCTTGGCGAACGTTCGATACCTGCTTCCTCGGCGCTATCGTCTTGGCAGGTTCAGCCTTTGATGTGTTTCGCTCGGCCATTGCTTCCTCGTGAACGCAATCTTTCTCGATTATTGTCATGAGCTCCCCCATCGTTTTAGGTGGATTTCGGGAGAGGTCACGAAACATTGCCGAGGTTGGGTCCAATCCATTCATGAAAGACTCGGCTGCTACCCCTTGATCACAGTCGGGAATAAGGTTATAGACTTCCCAGTAACGCTCGGTATAGAGTCGCAGTGTTTCTCCCTCCGTTCTTCGCATATTCACCAGCATCGATAACGTCTTCGGTTGAATGTTGCTGGTGACGAAGCGTTTGCTAAACTCCAATTCTAGCTCGTTAAAGCAAGAAATGGATTTGGGCTTCAACTGATTGTACCATAGCATGATCGGTTCACTCAGAGTGAGCGGGAATATTTTACACATAAGAGCGTCGGAAAAGTTATGGAGGCTCATGGTTTGCCTGAAGCGACAAACGAACGCGACTGCGTCTTCCTTCGCCTCATAGCGCTTCAGCTTCGGCATGACGAATTTGTCTGGCGGCCGCTCTTGTTGTACAGCATCCACGAAGGGGGAAGCCTTTGCCTTCCCGAGCTTCGAATTATCTTCGGTTTTCCCTTCGGCTGCGACCCGCGGGGCGATAGGGGGAAGAACATCAGTATGCCGCTCCGGAGTCCTCCTTTTTTCCCGCCGATGGCGCCGACGGTGCTCCTCTTTTTCCTTCTCTTTTTCCTTCGGTCGTGGAGCTTCTAGTGTTAAGGGCGCACGTGCTTCCCTCAAGCTCGTCAGTGGGGCGTGCCGAGGTTGTAGGGCCGGGTCGATGGGTTGGTACACGGTTGGCAGGCCCGTGAATTGATCGTAGAGGACAATCGTATTATCGTGCTCCGAACGGTTTCCTCTGCTTTCTGTTCGGTGTCGACTGCCAGAGTTGGCAGAGTGCCGCCCATCGTGACGTTCGGAATCATGTCGCGATTGAAATGAATATTCCCGGTTGCTACTAGAATGGGGTCGCCGAGGTGGATCATTTAAGTCCACGGGCCTCTTCCCACGTTTCTGACTCATCCTTCGTTCGGAACGATGTTCTGTTCGGACCGAGTCGCCTCCCCTATTGGTTCCCGCCGTGGAGCCCGTTGCCGAGGATCGAGTACTCTCGGCTCGAATGATGCTTGTCAGCCGAGGTCGTGAAACCCCCTGATCGAGGCGCTCAAAGACGTTTCGCCGTTCGGTAACAGCGAGTTCGGTCGTTTGGGCTGGGCGACATGGTCTGCTTCGTTTGTGGGATCTCTTCGGTCGGCTGGGCTCGGCATGATGTTCGTTCGCGGGGGTCTCGGCCAACCCGCCGTCCCGCTCCTCCAGCCGTTGTTGCAGCATGGTAATAACCGCTGCCTGACGTTTTTGTTCAGCCAGGGCGATATCCAATTCGGTCGGTGGAAAAGAAAGTTGTCGGGCTACACGTGGAACCGCCCTAGCCGTTTGACGGGGCTCGAGGCCGATAGATCCGTAGCCCTCTAACCCAAGGGTAAAGTTCTCTGGGCCCGGAGGTGAGAGATGCTGAGCCATTGGTTCCGTGCAGATACGAAGAACAAACAGGATCTGAGATGAACAAAGGCCCTCAGCTGACTATGAGCGCGAAGAACACGAAGAACACCCCGATAGTTTTCAGAAATACCTTCCCCAGCAGAGTCGCCAATTGTGGGGACGTGATTTCTTCTGGTTCCTTCTGGTGTGGACGGTCTTGATGTACCTGCAAAACCGGAGGGGGTTGTTCCTCCGGGAAGAAGCTCCGATGATCAAGTCAGTAGGTGGGAAGAAGAAGTTTTTAGTGAGAACAATATGTAGGAGAGAGAAATGTTCTTTTGACTAGATTTTCGATCCCCACTTTCAGTGTTCATGCTCTTCTATTTATAGGCAAAGAGGTGAAGTGCTGAGCAAGTTGGCCACACTTTCCACGTGTCACGTTCTGCTCGGTTGGCGCCTTTCTGGCAGGGCCAATTTAATGAACACCACTTCCCTAGTTTTTCAGAGCCACATGGGTTGATGTCAGGAGGGTCACATCGTTCAGAGATGTCACTTCGAATATCAGAAAGGACAGCCTTCTCATCAGTAGATATTTACAGAAGGTTCCATAATCGCCTGCATCGTCGAGACCCACGTCCTGCATACGTATTATCCGAGCGTATGATATCCCGGCCGAGGCACACCCTAGCCGAACAAAGGGAAGTTTGTATCCGTGCGCTTGATAAAACCCCGAGCGAACTTATGCATCTTACGTTCGGATGTTGCTTATAATTGTTCGGTGAAGTACTCGTGGTTTTGTCTACCTTTCGGCCCAGCCAACGTCCAGACTTATCCGAAGGCGAACCGAGATAGCTTGGATGATGGGTCAGACAACGCGTGAACCCTCATCGCCCCTTTTGGACCTGGTGAACCTTCGGATATTTCGGCCCCCTACACTTTCCCATCCAGGTTTCTTCCACCTCAAGATCCCTCAAAGTTATAACTCACTCATCCGAATTTCGGCCTGAATCTCAATAGTGCTCGTGCACTCTCATCTCGGTCATGGTTTTCTAGCTCTTGGCTTTTGGTTCCTTCTAGCTTATTGCCTAACAAGAAACGAAAATAATCTATATTGACTTCATCTATACTCAACAATGCTTCAAATTGGTGAGAGAGCCCTTTGCGATTGTTGAGAATTTTAGGTTCTGTTTTCATCCGGTGTTCAGGTTCAGTTTTCATTTTCAGTTGCGAAGAAGTTGCTAAATGTGTTTGTTTCAAGTGTACAAAATCTTTAAAGTTGGTGATGGAGAGCAAACTAACTCAGCAGTTTTTATTCTTTTGTACAAATAAAGTTGAACTACTTCTCACTTCTCTTATTCTCTATATAAATCAAGTCAAACAAATAAAAATTGAGACCCCAAATTCATGCTTATGGTATAATTTGAGTAGGAGTATAAAATTTTCACACACTGGAAGTTCAATTGTGTGCACAGTTCAGTTAAGTATTTTCCCAATCCAGCAAAGACAATTAGCCTTGTCAAAATCCACAATATTGTCTACAGACATAGATATGTCTGTACTAGCAAATATTGGTGCTTCCCTTCTCTTTCAGTAGGTAAATGGAGACATCAAGTACTCCCATGAACACAAATACACCCCCAGCAGAGAAGAAAACTACCCAAAATCAGCTACTAGCAAAAAACTCACCATTTTGAACAAAAAACTTTCCCCCCCATCTCAAAACTACACCAAAGGCGAAAACAGAAAACTACTGGTTAGAATCCTATAACCCTGTTGCTTTACAATAGCCAAAATGACTTGCCTTCTGATTATTGGCACCAAAATCGATTCGAATCTGGATTTTCACCACTCCCAGTTGGATGCACGGGCACGTGATTTAAACTTCATGAAGGGGAAGGGGTCGCAATACAAGACGTCGGTCTCACTGCTTACCGACCAGAAGCTTTCGTACCCATCAGAGTTTTCAGAGTCATCTTCATAATACTATGTTCAATTCAAAGAGAGAATAGAAAATCATTTACCGCGAAAATGGTAGGAAAATGATGGGCAACAATGGCGAAGTATGTAAACTAGCCAGCAGATTAGAAAGCTAATGGACAAACCTTATCATACTTCCCAACCGCAGCTGAATCTGCCTCATCATCTGCCTGCAAATGGTCATCAGCATTTTAGGAACCTCAAATTTGGGAGACTAGGCGAAAGCTCCCCAGCCAACATGAATATTACGGAAAGAAAATTATCACTATAATCGCATCCCTTTGCCAAGTTAACCGCCACTTTTTAGAAGAAAAGATGTTAGAGCAGATTCAAGCTCAAGAATTTAATACAGAAGATCGATGTTATTAGATTCTGAATAGAGATTACCCACGCCATGTCTTCAACCTCTTGAAGTAAACCTTTGGTGTAAACTGAGTTCACTTTTTCAGCTCGAAGAACATAAGGCAGCCTCTCCTAAAACCATATGCAGATAAATTGGAAGTCATCTATAAATGAGCAAATGAAAGTACATATGTAGCACGCAACTAGCCAATTCATTAATGAATTTTTAATGAAAGTAATCGGTAATCACCTTCTTTGACATGTTCCTCCATGTCTCAAACCCCTTACGATCAACTTCAATCCGATTTCTAGCCTTACAAGACTTCAAAAAGCTTTCCCTATTAAAATCACATCAAATGACTTGAGTATTCAAAAATAATAATTAGGACCAGATTTCCAGAAATTTGTTCACCAACCTAACCAGTGAGTGAACTTCACCCTCATCTCTTATCTGTTTGGAGTGAGTGATTTATTGGGAAATTGCAAGAAAAAGAACTAGTTTGTGAGTGCTTTATTGGGAAATTGCAAGAAAAAGAACTAGTTTGTCATGTTTGGAATCTTTGGATTGCAAATGTGAGGGAGAAAAGGTGAGAAATTGTGACGCTTAGAATTCTTTTACTTATCATGTTTTTGTTCCTTACCAAAGATTGAGAAACAAATTGCTTGGTTTTATAATGTGAAAATATACCCAAATTACCGATAAAAAAGTGATAAATTTGCGAATATCCGTAATTCAATCCAGACATGATTGGTACAAAACAGTCATTTCCGCTTCTCTTTCTAACCTACTACATAAACGAAGAGAATTGTGACCGATTAAAACTCCATTAATTGAAGTCAACGGACTGAGAAACGAATAGACAAGGGCAACCGTCCTACTCAAGTTTCAATTTAATTTTTTTTTTTTTACGCTAGTAGATTTTTGACGAAATCATAGAAAATTATATAGGTTCAGCCATCCAAGTTGACTGACAAGTTCAACGATGATCTTTTTGGTATTACTATTTTGTGAAAATAGTATGGATCTTTTCAAAAGTTCGTCCGCCCAACATCATTTCATTATGTGTCCGTCTATTGTCTCTACATGTAACATATGATACAAAGTTTGGAGACAGAGCGCCTAATCTTCAGCCCAACCCTTATTAACCTTTTTCTAGTGAATAATAGTAAAGGAATGAAAGAGTAAAGCAAGATTTTGATAAATTGAAAAAACAGTGACAGTGATGGAAGGGAGGAAGTGTGTACATAAAAAGGCGAAAAGGCGATCTGGGTTGGTCTTGAAACCTCTGCTTTACGTTGTTTCGATTCATACATTCGCCTTTGAATCTCTTCGCATTCTTCTTGGATTCACAGTCGTGCATATCAGCCAGAGCAACCGCCACCGAAACCCCACATAAATTACTGCAAAATGTGAGTACACCCAAACGTCAATGTATCCAGAAGCCCATGAGAGAGAGAGAGAGAGAGAGAGAGAGAGGCATACCACTTCTGGAAGGCGCTTCCGTCGGAGGCCCGGCGAATTGCGTGGACCCTCCTGCGGGTTCGGGGCTGATTCGCCATTGAAAGCAACCTTAAACAGAGTGTTTATATACTAAGTACGTACTACTTAAGGATACTATATTAATTTTTGCGAAGGCAAATGGAATGTCTTTTCTTTTGTTCCCTCAACTATCAAGTAAAGGGGGCAATGCTAAGCCACGCTTTCTGGCGTAGGGTAGCCACCAGCTAGTTTTGTGGAGTCTCTCACGTTTCCACCCAAAATACACAATGGTACACGTTACCAAGTTGCTGTTTCTTCCCCACTACTACTACATGCTAATTTGCGCCATGGCATTTTTCTAAAGGCGGGACGAGGCAGGAGAGAGGGAAATAGGAATTCCTTCCCGCGGTAAATGAAAATTTGTCTTGCCAAATGGTAGGATGACACGTAGCACTTTGTGTACTATTAGTGGGACAGTGTCACAATTGGTTTGGTTAACATCTTTGGAGATGTATTGACAATCCAAAAAGTCTACGTCCATTGCTCACTTTTTACCGGACCTGGAGATCTTGCCAAGTGGCACCTTTGCCAAGCAGGTGTCGAGCAGCCAATCCGGCGGTTCATCTCGGAATTAACGGTCCGAATTGAAACAACTTTTTCCTTTTCCTTTTTTTTTTTAAAATCTGTTCGATACCTTTACATCTGGGCCGTCCAAAACACTTTTGGACGATTGAGATGTGCTCGACACCCCTGCCTGGCAAGGTCTCCAGGTCCCTTTTTACTGCTCTCCCACTACTCCCATCTCACTGTACAAAAGCGTTTTGAACGGTCTGAATTTTAAAATCCAAACCATTAATTGCCGAGATGAACGGTGAGATTGAGAAAGCAACGAATGTTGAAAGTCATAGCACGAAGCCCCGAGGGTTAGAACGGTTGGTTGGTGGGTTTGCTGTCCACACAATTAATCATAATTCGATTTGTGAAGTCAAACGGCAAGAAAACAATTTCTTGTGAATTGAAATACCTAATCTTGGCATGGATGTCTTGCCTTTTACCGGACTGAAAAAGAGATCACTTAACACATGCGTAAGTTAACAGGCAATGACTCCGGACTTTCGGACCAATAAAAAAACCAAAAAAGTTAACTGCAGTACCATTGGCGATTAATAAGCGGTGGCTGCTCTGCCGTCGAATCGTTCCCCGGAGAATACGGAGGATGTGATGATACATGGGGAATGACTACAGTATCCTTCCTCAAATGAGGAACCTGTGTTTCTGTATGAGGGCGTTTTAGGTATTAAGAGATATGGAAGTGACAAGTAAAGCTGTGGATGTGGGCTGGATTGAGATGATACATGTTGAGTTGAGGTAACATTACATGGGTTTAGCCCAAACAAAGCAAATTTCCTGAAAAGCTTGTTGCTGGAGTTTCCTCGTTGGGCAGGTAGGTTTTTAAGGGTTGGGTCTAGCTTTTAATTCCCATGACTAGTGACTCATATCAACACTGCCCTTTTTCTAATCTGATGGCTGCACTGTGGATGTTGTCAACACTCTCAAGAAGTCTTTTTTAATTAGTGCTGGGAAACTTCCTTACGGACAAATGCCAAATTATGGGTGGTGACTATGGCCTGTAAATGAATCGAGTTATTTGTGAGAGCAATTCGTGGCTCGGCTCGTTAAGGCTTTTTGGCCCGACTGTTTTAGTATGGCTCGTCTAGTAATGGAGTCGAGCTCAACACTTAAAAAAACTCGGCTTGTATGTATAGATTCGGCTCTGTTAAAGAAGTTTGTTAAGTACATTAACCAGGCCCGGCTTGTTTACAACCGAGTTGAGCTCGAGCTTTAGGCTTGGTTAGTAAACAAGCCTAACTTAAACATTACAAAGTTCAGCTCGACTCGACTTGTTTGCACCCCTAGCGACTGTAGCGGCGTATATAATATAGAAAAAAATCATGCATGTTCAATAACCAACATTAATTATCTTTCTCAACCCTCTCCTTCTTACATAGGGATGAGGGAATAATTTTTGTCTTCCTTTTACCTAAAAAAAGGTCGCAAACTAATGGGAAAATGACAGAAAATGACAGTTCAGGATGTGTTTTGAGCGTGCCAATGCACTTTATAGGGCCCATTTAGTCGAACCTCAAGAGCTTAATGCTGGCCCCCGTTTCAAAATGTATTATGCATTTGGAAAGGAAACAAGGACCAGACCATGAGACCAGAAAAAAAATGAAAGAAAGAGCGGAAAGTTAATGGCCGGTCCTGAAAAAGGCGGAACGATGATTGGCCGGTCCTAAAGAAGGCGGAACGATGACGGGGTTATTTTTGGTAGTTTACTTAAAATGGGGCTTTTGTGAAAATGGACTGGACACGCGGTGGGCTTGGACGGGTAGGCAGTGGCAAACTAGGACTGGTCAATCAGAAGCCCATAGAAAGAGAAAGAAAATAACAAAAAATTGGACAAGAACCTATAATCCGCTATGGAAAATATTAACTACAACCTGGTTAATAGTGATTAATGTGTAAATAGAATATTTATATTTCTCAAAATATGGATATAAATACCTATAAAAGTTCATTGAGATGAAAATAAATAAAATTATTGACTTTTGAAGGTTTTTGGTTTTATGTATATGCATTATTCACTGCCGAATAAACTTTGTGCACCACAATGATTTAAGAGATCTTTTTGAGGAACATACCCGACCCTTTTTTATTTTTTATTTTTATTTCATGGCTTTTAAATATCATGAATTTATATTCTCTTTGAACATTTTACTTAGAAGTGGGTTTGTTCGTTCAAAAACTTTGAAACCGGCTTTTCATTTTTTTTTTTTTGGAGAGAGTGGGAGGGAGGGAAAAGATTTGGACAAAAATACATAAAGCTACGGACCAGAACCATTTTTGTGTGGGTTTCTGGAGAGTCGTCCCAAAACCGGTTGTTTTGGGGGGAAATCCGAATGCAGTACTCAACATTCTTTGTTGATTACAATTTTGGTCATGTTAAAAATTTGCTAGCTATAAACCATTTTTTGGTAAAGTAGATTTTTATTCGCATCTTTAACATGGAGGGGAGGATGGAATCATCGAATTAGAAGCATCGATCATCAATCACTGGAACTGAAAACGTACGTAGACGAGAATATCACGTACGTAGTACTTCAAGGGTTATAATATTCCTAGTCACACTTAATTAAGAAGAAAATCTTGAGAGAAATTAATAACAATACCCTTGAATTAATTGTTTAGTATGACTGATTAATTGGGAGCACATGGTGATGTCTGGGTCCACCTCGGACGGACTTATGGGACTTGTAAAAACAGTTTATATCTGCTAGACCCAAGTTTTGGAAGTACTTCTCAAGATCTGGGGTTCGATTTTTCACCGAGTGAATACCTTGCAGTAAGTTGAGGGTTGTGACTGGTGTGGCCACGCTAACTTTCCCATAGATTTGAATTGCGCAATCAGATTCATATAGTAATTTCGTTGTAGGACTGTTCCTCCGTTAAGGGAAAAAAAATGTGATGGGCATTTTGTAACAAATTTCATCACAAAAATTCAGACTTGGTGCCGCCTGCACGCCTCTATTTAAGGACGGTCGCATCGCACATGTACAGTACCAGCATCCGTATTCATTTCTCTGTCTACGTGTGACGTTCAAAGGATTCAGAGAGGGTGAGTGGAGTGGAGTGGGTGACCATAAATTTGTGGGCCAACAAGCTTACCCCAGTTTATAACATCAAACAAAAAACAAAGCTTACCCAATTTAAAGCGGATTTCGGGTTGGTGCCGTGCAGTGAGGTGCACAATATCGTATTGCGTACTTTTGAACTATCGGATCGTGCATCCGACGGTTCGGATCTCATATCGGCAACCAACGATCGAGAGTCATTTATTGCCGAAATAAGATCTGAGCTATCAGATACATAATTCAACGGCTCGAAAGTTCACAGCATGGTGCTGCGCACAACACCATCCCCACACGCATTCCAATTCAGGGGTAGTTGGACGGGCAGTTGCTAACTTGCTGCTTCTTATCTCAATTTAATAGGAGTATATTTGCCCCGAGCTCCCCTCCCCTAATTTAGGGTTCTTTCTTATCTCTCCTTGTCATTATAATAGAGACCTGAGATCGATGTCTATTCTGGGCGAGTAATTTTAATCTCATTGGATTAATATCTAGGGATCAGAAATACCATGTTACGTGAGCACATGTATTATATTTAGTGTTTGTAATTCAAGTATTGTATTGATAACGGGGAATGACCTCCCACGCGATCGATATTTATCCAATCTCATTTATAATTAAACCGGTCAATCAACGGTGTGCCTGATAAACGAGATGGGATTGGATGAATAGTTTACCGTCCGTTTACGCAATCTAACGACAAGGTAGTCTAAGAATATCATAAATTATTATTTTTTCTTTGAGTGTAATCCTCTCCTTCCCATATTGTAATTTTGAGTTTTTATTTTTATTTTTAAGAACATGTAAATAATCAAATTTAATAATTGATTGAGTATTAGTTTGCAAGGTACATGAGATTGTAAATAATCAATTTTTATGTTTAAATAAAAGAAATTAAAATTTGATTGTTTTCTGTGTTACAATTCCCGTGCATAGCACGGATTTGCTCCTAGTAGTGTATTAATGTGAGATAGGGCATTATCTCTTTCTGTTGGGTGAGTTGAGTCAATTATGCGACGGTGAAGTTAATCTCTTAAGAATAAATAATCGAAGTGCAAAGTCGTTATAAAAGTCAATCATAGGAGGAGCCCATGATATGATAGAAAGAACGAAAACCACATTAACTTTATGCAGAACCGCTTAACATTCCCTACTTTAATATAATCTTTATTTCCTCTTGCGACACACGCTCCTCCCACGTCTATATCAACTAATTAAGGACCCTATCCCTATTTTTTTTTTTAATAACTGAATGTCCGGATCAGCTTGTGCGCACTTCTGCTAATTCCGGAACCTTAAAATTAACGACAGGACAAACTCGATCTCCAGTGATTCCAAGATTTGAATTGCTTGACTGTAGCCCTTTTAATTCCGTCTGCACGCCAACCAAATTTGTCAAGATGATTTTACATTCTGCACGGAAGTATGTACTACTATAACATAAGATGCTTGTGCTTTGTTAAAAAATGTGAAGACACTCATTTAACAGGACCGTTGTTTAGGAATTTTAAGCCATTGGTCTCATTCAACTTGGGTCTTGGAGATCTCTCTCACAGCCCCTCCAATAAATTAGCCTGATTTTTTAGTGTCAATTTTACATCCTCAATTAGCATCATGGAGTCACGGACCACACGACGACAGTCCTCATTTATTGAACATGCTCATGTCCTAACCAAAAATCCCTCTCTTCTCAACTGTCTTCTTTCCTCGAGAAATAAATCTAGATAGTTGACGCCTGGTTGGTAGGTTTGTTTCTCACATAATTGATCAGGGTTTGATTTTTTAGGTTAGGAGACACAGTGGTAATTTCTTGTAAATCCCAAGTTCCGGCATGGATGGTCTGTCAACAACCGAATGAGAGAGGGCATAGTGATTTAAGTTAGCGGAACTGGAGGGGCTGTAGTGCACTCGCCGCGCTATACCGTGTAGTGTGGAAAGTCTGACCGACCATCTCGGCACGGACGGCTTGGATTTAATCCAAACTCCTACAAATCCTAGCCGTCCATTGTTCGGATGAAAATCCCAATCGTCCATTGCCGAGATGAACGGCCGGATTGGCCGCACAACACGTATAGTGCAGGGTACCGGTGCATTACAATTTACAACACCCACCCTGATAGTCGGAATAAATAATCTAGATCGTTCGGATTTATGCAATCCAAATCCAATCGAATCACCAAATGGCCTACCTTGAAAAAAAAAAAAAAAGACAGTAGAGATAACTACAATCCTGCTATAGAGATAGCTACAATCCTACTAGTAGCATTTATCTTTTTTTTTTTTTTTTTTTTGCGACAACATTTTTTCAGTGGGGAGTGGGGAGTCATTGATAACTTTGAGCATTAAATAAAATGAGCAAGGAGATTGACTTGATTAATAAAGCATCATTTTACATGATGCGTGAAATCTAGTTTTAATTTGCACATTGTAATTTTATAAAATACGATTTAGATTAAATTATTTATTCTTAAAAAGTAGTGAGTATCCTTGGTTCTTGGTGAATTTGTTTAAATCTTTTGTCAAATTAATCTATGAGATATCAAAACAGAGACGAATTTCAAAAAATAAAAATAAAAGACAAATGAAACTATCTTTTCCAAAAAAGAAAAATTGTCTTCTTTTAGTTGTAGACTTCTCTCATCGAGACAAATGACTAATTCGATGTAACTGACGCGATTTCTAGTAAAAATTCACAAATAAGAAGAAATAAAAAGATACTCCGTACTACTTGGCATAAGAATGTATGGTTAGGATTTCACTTTCACCTTAGAATGTTTATTGCTAGGATTTCACTTCACTTTTAGTGATGAATAATCTATTTTACGATTGAGGGCGAAATCAGATCCTATAAATACAAATTTCATCCGTGGAAAAAAATAAAAATAATACAAATTTCATTTTTACCAAACGTGATGCCCGAGTGCGATTCACGTTGTCATGTTCCTCTCCCAAAAGAAATGATCAAGTCAAACAAATGGGTATTATTAACCTATAATAAAAGTTCATCTCATTACATGAAGTCAATTCCAAAAAAATCTTTATAATATTACTCTATACAACAAGTTATCAATGTGAAAGTTTAATCAAATGGGCATAACCTAATCTCATTCTCTGAACACATCCCATAATTCTGTAGATCCTAATCTTATATTAATTACCTCTATAACAACTTTTGACTAATTATATGAATAATCATGCCCACCTACATGTTCTATGTAACTATAGATATACATATGTATATACGTATTGATGAGTGATTATTTAGTAGTCCGGGATCACCGCCACTTGGTGCTCTGGACCATCTCAGAACCACATATTTACTTGGGGCATATAAAATTAGTCGTGGACCCCACGAGAATATCGAGTCGTGAATCCATCCGGAGCAGTCCGTGGCAGTGCTTCAGGACTACTGAATAATTTCATGTTTTTGTATAGTGTATATATAACCTTAAACAATGTATACCAACATTCCAAAACACCCACTTGGGCTAGAGACCCAGAAGAAAAAAATGCTCCAAATCAACCAAGATGACAAGTTCTCTTCTTCTAGGCTATTGTCAAAGGAAAAGAACTCCCAGGCTGAATCCTCCTTCAGGGTCCTCTACTATGGAAAGTCCTGCGGTTCAGTGCCCTTCACATGGGAAACAAAACCAGGTACCCCTAAACACCCATTGTCTCACTCCTCTCTCCCTCCTCTCACTCCTCCACCATCTTTCAACAGTACTCCCAAAACCAAACCAACTCAAAAGGGTTCAAAGCCAAATTTCCTCCTCAACATTTTCCACAGGAAGTCTTCCAAGAAGAGCCATGTGTCGCCGTCCTATCTGTCGCCTTCGATATCGTCATCGTCGCGCTCTTTCTCGTCGGCATCCGCTCCGATGAATTCTTTTATTCATCGGCGAGGCTGGTTGTCCCGGTCGAGATCGACTGACTGTTTCGGGATTGACGGCCATGATGATCATGAGGCGGCTGCTGGTGCTGGATCTCCAACCTCTACTTCTTGCCTTGGTGGTGGGCATGGGTTTTTTAGACAATTTTCGAGTAGGCGGTCGAAAGTAAACGTGAAGTACCCTTTTTAAAACCTGTCATAATCCTTTGTTCCGGAATCTCTGTTCCCTGTCCCTGTAATCCCGAGTCACCATATTGTGACTCGGAATACATTATTGAAGGAGGAACGGAATTTTAGAAACAGAGGATTCCGGGTGATGTAAATCATGGTGTGGCTTAAAAGTTCTCCTATTCCGTTTCAAAAAAAATAGTTCCCCTATTATCTCTATGATGTTGGGTTTTTTTTGTACATCATGTGGGCATCTTGGATCCAGTTTAGGGGTGTGAAGTTGATTTGTGTTTGGCTTTGGCTGCAAAATTGACTATGGGAATTACAAAATGTGGTGTTAGAGTTTTGATGATTTTATGCGAATGCGATCCAATCTTGTTTATTGGATAATTTTCTTATGAATGCTTTCATGTGAGTACGTACAATACCGATTTACATAACACATTCGTGTTTCATACCAATAGCTCCCAAACTTAGAGTTTATAATTGGCTTCTTGGTTGCTGGTACCGAGTGGCGATCCCAGAACTAGTCCCAGTGGACAACATTGTACTCTTTCGAATCGATATGTCGGGGTGAATTACTCCTAACTCTTAAGAGAAAATTCATACCGTTATTCATACGGTAATCAAGATTCTTGTTATATAGATAAGATGACCAAAATAAATGACTTAGTCAATTTCGTGTATCAAATGATAGGATTCATTAGTACACTTGAGTTTTTAAAAAAGTTGATGGGATCCATTACTTGGTCCAGTGGTGCTACGCCCACCGCTCTACTTCACCACAGCGGTTAATCTTACCGTCCGTCTCGGCACTCTTTCCGGACCGTTCAATACACTTTTGGACGGTGAAATTGAGAGCGGTGGAGGAAGCGGTGCGGTATACGTTCTATATTTGGTCACGCAGCACAATCCTCTCAATTGAGCTGCATCAAAACCCTACTATTTCATTCATTGTGTTCATTATTTTGGTAGTCATTAATTGTTTAGGGCCCGCTTTTGTCTAGAATATACTTTGGAAGTTGGAAATTAAATTGCCGTGGCGTGGAGGTTCTTTCATTGGTTGTTGGGAATGCAAATCATTCACTAGCAATTAATTGCACGGTCTCATTATCGAACTTGCAAGGAACAGAAATGCCCATCTAAGATGGATCCGGGATGTTGCCGAGCATCCCGTGCCAAGCGAGGTGTCAACAAATCTAAGCCGTCGATTACTTGGCAAAGATCCGAGACTTATCATATCAGGGTACAAAATTTCTATCAATCTCGCCTACAAAATTTCAAGATATGACACAAATTCCGACATCTTGTGTCGCGCTAGATTTCTTGCGCACAAATGTGCGTTTTTCGAGACTATTATGTCGAAAAAATATCCGGGGGCATTGAGAATAACTTCTCTGTTAATTTTTGCTCGAGGTTCTCAGATATGGTGGTAGTTTTTTGGCTTGGAAGGTTGGACATTTCCTTAACGTGCATTGGAAAATGATAGGTACAGTACTCCTCCAACTACAACCCTTCCTCCTTGCCGAGCAAAAAAAAACTACACCCCTCCTCTCTCTCTCTCTCATGTAAGCATGGATCCACACACATATATGAGAGAGGTGCGGTTGGTGAATTGTGTATATCGCATTCAAGGCCAGTCCAAGGGTTTTTAGTGCTCAAGACCTAATAAAAAAAAACGTGCCCTTAAAAGAGTTAATACTTAATAATTTTTATAGTAACAGTCACAATACGAGAAAACTAAATCAATATAAAATTCTACTAATCATTACATATGAACACAAAATACAAGATCATCAAGTTTTTGGGGTGGGTTTGGGGGGAAATGATTTTTGAGAGGTATTATTGGGTGGTTTGGGGGAAATAATTTTGGGGATTTAGTGGGTTGGACACTTGGACTTATGAGATGGTGAGTTGGGCTAACTCATTACTTAAAATTGGGCTTTTTTTTTCTTCATTCTATTAGGCTTAAAAAGAGTTCTACTCAAACCCAAATAGTAAAAATATTAGAGTGCCTTTAAAAATTAGAATATTTTAGATGCCCAAGGCCTAGGCTTCTTGGGCCTTGGGGTTCAGCCGGCCTTGGTCGCATTGCTTTTTCGTATTTTCCATGCGATGGGATTGGATAACGACGATGCAGTTATAGATGTGAAGGGTAAGGTATATAATCCAAATATTGGACGACCGCATCCAGGGATTTTGAGACCCCGAACAGAACAAGACCCACATGTTTGAGTCTCATCAGCATTTGGGCTATAGGCTCTCACTTAGCCCAAATATTAGGCCTAGGCGGTCTCATCAGCATTTGGGCTATAGGCGCCCACTGGGCCCAAATATTAGGCCTAGGCGAGAATGTGAGGCTCCAATAACGTATACGCCGAGCCCATGATCGCGTTCTGGTGGTTTCAATCCATTTAGATGCTATCCAAATGTTAGGGAACATTTTTGTTTTGACTTTAATATGGAAAAATTGGGAGTGTTTTCACTAAACTAAATAGACTAAATTTCTATTTTTACGGATTTCTATACAGGTCATTATTCTCACATACATCGGCTAAAATATTATTTAGCGGAAACAACTTGACTATTGTCATTAGTTTAAAGACAGAAAAATTTAGTGGACTTCCACCTTTACAGACGTTGAATCCTGCTTTGCTGGCCCAACACTTTTCCCACTTTAGAGGCAATCCGTTTGTTTCATAAAATCTTGCTGGGTAGATCATACCTTACAAAGATCAAATAATTTTAAGCATTTTAGGAGTGGGATCCATGATACCCGGTCCGAAATAAAAAGCTACGATGTATTCTTAAAATCGTACTATCATCTGTCTCAAAAGAACGTTCGGTCTACAAAACGAGAACTTGTAGATTATGACTTTTGTCAAGAAAATTTGAATTTTTTCCCCCTAAGTTGCTAGATATCGATGAGTTTTTTTCATTCATGTAAAATAGTTCGGATTTTTTTTTTATATGGAAGTGTGTTAAAATAGAGTATTACACAAGAATCCCTTTGCTATTTTTTCTCATGCTTCCTTTCTTATACGCACTACAAAAAAAAAAAATGAGCGACAGTGATAAAAAAGTTGTCACTAAAAGCGTGTCGCTAAAATTTTTTAGCAACCGCTTTTTACCTATAGTCTCTTTTTTTTTTTTTGTAGTGACGTTACTTTCTCACTTCTCTATTATATGACCAATCTCTCTCATTCTGATGATGCAGCAGAGATGTGTTAAATTCTTTCCGCCGACGGAGGAAACAGTGAGTTTTCCGCTACCGCCCATTGTGTACCCCATCATGCGTTTATTGTTATAATATGAATTGTTCATCTTGTAAGACCCATCGTGTAGTAGTAATTTAATCTCATATCAATTAACAGTTGTATAATCTCGATCACATCAATAATAATTGTTTTACAACATTCTTGCAGTACAATGTTTCCAAATGAGGGAAGATATATATATGCATTGTGGGTGAGATGTCTTTAAATTCAGCTTATGCTAGCACTTGTCACTTGCTTAGACATATAATCTATCAAAAAGTTGTTGAACTTGTGGGGGAGGGTGCCCTATCTTTTTCATTGATCAGTTCCGGTGACAATGTGATGAATCAAGATTAATTAATCATGTGGCACAAGCATTTTGTTAACACATCAAGTTTAGCAAACACTTTGCTAATCAAAGGCTAATTAACCACACTTCCAATTGCTCACATAATTAAAGTTATAATTAACAGTTTATTAAAATGTGATGGTGATATTAATTCTGAAAAAGACATCTGGAACTCGGTCGTAGATACTGGCATTTTAGTGAGGGTGGGTTCCTGATATTGACAAGAAACTAACCTGGTTTTAGCAAATGAAAGTTTCTAGATAAAGGACCGATAAAGAGGATTACAATGTTATTAAATGGATAATTTTATTTGGTTATTAACTTCAGGCCCTGAAACTAGTCAAGGTATTAGCCACCTCATTCTTCATTTGACTCCAATGATAGTTCGAACGTATAATAGAGACGCTGATTGTTTATCAATGCACTTACTTATTTTTTTGATGACTCAAGTGTTCGAACGAGCTTACGCGATTGTCAATGCGCTTACATGCGATGCGACCCACAAGTACTAATTACATTTTGATAGCGTTTCAGGCTTTTCCTACTTTACTCTGCACTCGACTAGCTATTTTCTCAACGATTATTTCGTGAGGAGGAACAAATCCTGCATAATTAAGTTCGGGTACTGTAAGTTGTGATACCAAAAGGGTGACAAAAGCATTGGTGGCGTGCAACAGAGAGAAATTAAAGCTGATGGAGTACTCTTTCTCCATTTCCAAAAGTTCTGTTTAGGTCGGTTTTGCCCATGCGATAATAATGCTCGTGAAGAAAAGAGAGAGAATTTAATGGAATTAGTTGGCTGGAGATGTGAATGGTTGGGCGAATGTAAATGGCTTTGGTTTGTATATTCCCAGAGTCCAAAAGCATTTTTATTGCTCTCCAGAATCTTCTTCGGAGGAAGTCGGCTTGTTCGGTTTGAATTTTGAGGGAGGTTTTAAAGTGTAATAAATAGATAGAGAAAATTTATTGAAGATCGTGCACAGGAATTTTGAGTCCAAGCTGTGGCCGGCAATTCCTCTCTATATATGTTGCAGTGGGTTTCTGTTGTGTGCCGTGTGAGTTAAAAGGAGAGGGCAGTCTCTTTGGGGCTACGTACGGGGTACACCGGATGTGAGGTGGGAGGAGAGGAGAGGATAGTACATGTGAGGAAAAAATAGAGATGTGGAAGTAAAGTCAAAATATTGTGCGAGTGTGAGCCATGTGTTAGAAACTCGAGGGTGATTTTTCATCTCACATTGTAATCTTCTACGTATTTTTCAGGGAATCTCTCTCTCCTATAGAGTCAGTGGCAGAGGTGTGTAGGGGCCCAGGCATCCCCAATTTTAGAATTTTATTAATAGTACATATAATATGATTAGTATTTACATACTTAGTATATGAATATCTTTGAAAACATAATAGTTTTGATTTGATCTTGTCAAAAAAATTAAAATTATGCTACATTGTCATGTAAAATTTTCTCAATTTTCTTCATGGATGAATCACACATGCATGAGCGTTGCAATTGTCGGCCGAAAAACAAAACAATGTCATATACAATATAGTAATGTATTGCAAAAGCTGCACGATATATATGCTTTGCATATTTTCTGAATAAAAATACTTTCTTAATTGTCGGCCCCTCTCGATCTAAATTAATTCTGGCTCCGTCAAGTAGACATTAATTGGGGCCGAACCACGTAATATTATGTGTTCTCTTGTATGCGTGTTCATTCTATTGTTACGCTTCCTTTGTGGGTGGGATCGGAATTTTCCCAACAGAAAGAAGCAAAGGCCACATGAAACAACGAATGCTACTAAAGCAATTCAAAAATATAGGGTTTGCTTTAAAAAGTACTAGTAAACACTAGCTAGTAAGGACTCACATGTGAGCACATAGCTGGGCATATTTATGGCTGCAGGCTCTCTCTCTATTTCTAGTGTTTCGCCCTCTCCTCCACCCCTCTTCCCTTCCTCACAGTAGTAGTACATGTACGTAGTACTGGGGGCTTCGCTCTGCAAAGGCAAACTGTAAATACTAAATACTACTACTCACTTTTTGAAGTCAATTCTCTTACACCAGTGAGGCAGTTGTGACCAGCCACAGCCCCAAATATAGCATCAGCAAAAAAAACTAAAGAGATTGTTCCGTTCTCTTGGAGCAATGTCCCTGTCTCTCACGAAAGTGTTTGTGAGGTCTTTACACTTTGAAGCAGGCCGGCCGCCTAGGCCGACTACTCCTTGCCTCGGTGTTAGGTGGTTCTATTTTGCTCGACTAGCTCCTATCGACTTTTAAAACATAACTTTGAAGTATGGTCATGTAAGAGAGAAGCACAAAATAATTTTTTTTTCGGTGGAGCGATTACGCACTTTCGTTTTATGGTTCGGATGACAGCTAATTTCGTGATCATAGCATGCGGTGTTTGTTGTGTGGTGGGAGAGTGCCCGTGGGAAGATGGTGGGGATCAAACATCCTACGGTTTTAATTGAGCCCTTGTTAATGAACGGTGAAATTGAGCATCTGAATTAAATAATGTGTACGTACGTTGGTCAGGGTACTTGAGTTATAAAAAATAAAAAAACAATACACACAATTCTTTCTCGAACAAATAAAACATAAACAAATTAAGTTCTCTTTCTCTCATATCGCTTTCACTACTCATAATTATATCCTTTTGTCTCTGTTTCTTTTTATTAACACCGGACCTCCTCTTTCAGTTCTGTATAACCCTTGCCTTTTAAGCACTGCTCAGTGCTCACTAACCCCCCCATACTCCTCCCTCTCTCTCTCTCTCTCTCTCTCTCAACCTCCAGCTCCACACACTGATAGCATGAATGTCCAGAGAAAGGTAAGTCACAGATCTCTCTCTCTCTCTCTCTCTCTCTCTCTCTCTCTCTCATGAAGTCTTGATCATTCAGACTCGGTTCTTCAGAAACTTATTTTCGGTGATTTTTTCCCTGAGAGATTCCATATTACGATTATAAGAGAAAGAGATTTTCCATGCTCATGCGGTTCGTGGCTGCAGGGAGAAATATGCTGAGATAGGGAAGAAGAATATCATCAGGAGAGAATATTCAGATGCATCCTCTTCTTCTTTTTGTCATCGTCATCATCAACAAATGGTAGGAAGAAGATACTATAACAATTATATGGTGGAGACCCCAGCAGGAACCCTAAATACTGTCACCCCTTGTGCAGCATGTAAGCTCCTGAGGAGAAGGTGTGCCCAAGAATGCCCATTTTCTCCATATTTCTCCCCCCATGAACCTCACAAGTTTGCTTCTGTTCACAAAGTCTTTGGTGCAAGCAACGTTTCCAAGTTGTTGATGGTAATTAAAAAAGACGCTATATAATTCCTTATATTTAACCTTTATCTATCTGTTTCACTTATTCGACTAGATCTTACGTACGGAGCCTTTATGGCTATCTTTCCCGTTAGTCGTATCGTTAGCCTTTCAAAACTTTTAATTGTTTGTAAATTATTTGTTCATTGCTTTTTTTTTTCTTAAACCAGAAGGTACCGGAGAGCCGAAGAGCCGATGCTGCAAATAGTCTTGTTTATGAAGCCAATGTGAGGCTTAGAGACCCAGTGTATGGGTGCATGGGAGCAATTTCAGCCTTGCAACAACAAGTTCGCTCTTTACAAGCTGAGCTTGATTTAGTCAGGGCTGAAACAATCAAATATTCCAAGTACTGCAGGGAAAGCCATCATCATACTCCTAGTATATTAGTTCCTCCCCATTCTTATTTAGTAGCTAATTTACTTTCTTCCAAATCTGGTGTTAATGTTTCAGTTTCTGCACCACCAACGGTACTTCAACCGTCATCGCCGCCACTGCCACCTCATCCTCCTCCTCTACTCACTTCATCTTCTTTTTTTTACACCCCGGTATCAACTGCCGGTGATGACTATAGCACCATCTCAAATGAAAATATACCCTACTTTGGTTAAAAGTCTAGGCCTGTTTTTAGCATAAATGTCATCAATTTACTCTTATAGAGGATGAATATATATCAAGTGAAATAAGGTCACTGCTAGATTATTTGGAATTATTGGGAGGTTGTTAAATAGTACTGTAATAACTGTCTTAGTTTAGACAGAAACCCTATATCGATCTATCTAGATATTGTTGGTTAGCATGTATACTTCTTTTTACATTCAAATCATATATTCTTTTTGTTTGATTTAATTTCTTGTCCTCAATTAGGAGATGGACTGAGTAGGAAATACCCATAAGTCAAGAAACTATAACGAGCAATGTTACAAACACAACCTAAAACAGAACTCCGAACACAACTGTATCCAGAACGGTTAGATGCACATGGATTTACATACATGTTCCGGAGTTATGTTTTGAAAGTGTGCTCCCAGAGTTTTAGAACTTTAATTGGCTGCGGAAGTGGCATAAATATAATTGGGGATTCTGAGAATAACTTCACTTATGTTTCTCCAGAAGTTATAATCCAGTGATTGAAATTATTTTGAATATTTACTGCGTCAGCTTTGATCCCAAATTACTATTGCAACCTGAGCGGGAGGCCAGAGGAATCTAGTGCATAGTCGACAATTCTCATTCTTGTAAACTTATATTCTTCGTTTTGTTCGTCTTTTCTAAATTTTTGTTAGATTCGGGTGAAATTTTCTGGATTAATCATCCGTCTCGACGAGAGAAATCTAAAACATACAAAATTGTGACAGTAGGCAAAAAAAAGTTTAAACACGAAAAAGTATCAAATAGCTGTCTTATTTGTCTAAATTGCCGTCTTATATGAATTTTTTTTTCAACATCCATATGTTTATACTCTTCCGATTCTGTCTCATCGAGACGAGATTAACCCCAAAATTTACAATGAAAAGCTAAACAAAAAGCTACAAAAAATAACAAATATCAAAATAAATTTCAAACTTATAAATTTATAAGAACGCAGAAAAAAGAAGCTAAACTACTTGTAACCTAATAAAAAGAAAAAAAAGCAGCAGCAGCAGCTACATTACCATGAAACTTCTCTCTCTCTCTCTCTCTCTCTCTCTCTCTCTCTCTCTCTCTCTCTCTCTCTCTCTCTCACAGTCAGTTTATAATTTTGTATGATCTGTATATATGTCACTTTGATAAGTGATTGAATTTGGTCTAAGGTCAACGTTGCTTAATGTTTTGGCATCTTACTTGTCTCCCTCAAACTTCTCCGTGATATTCTTAAACAAAATCATACAATACACACCTCTAATGTATGACTTTACATCCCTTCAGTGTGTCATTTTGTGTACAGAAAATATTTAGTACTACTAATAGTTATGAAGTACTGACACTCCTAGACACTGTCATATTCGTGTCGAACACTCCACGAACACATATTGGACAAGTCACGTGACGTGTCTATTATATTACGATATTTTTCATGGTGGGACACGCCGGGGACACAAACACAATAAACATATGGGGAAACGGCGGGGTAATTTTTATAAATTTTGAAAGATTTTCGTTGTAAAATATTCATAACCTCAAGAGTGTTAGACCAAAATTAAAAAATATGAATTTTATGTGTATGCGTACGTATAGGCATACATCATCGGTTGATAATGCTATTGATATGAGCCATCATATTTAAATAATGTAATTGTTACAGTATAACGTAAGTTTTTCATAACTTAAAGACTTATTCTACAAAATAATTAGCGTGCCCCTTGCCGGTCGCTATCCTCATTATTTTAAAATTGTTGTGTTCCGTATCTATGTCCATATTCCCGCCGTGTTTATATCCGCATCGGCGCAACATAGAGTAATAGATATGGAGCATAGGCCATATATCATAAGTGAGTCTTGTCCACTTAAATTTCTAGACCATATCCTGTTCTTTAATTTTTGTGGGTATGCATGTACAACTCAATTCTACATGCTCCAAATCAAGTTCCTATCCTCTACCCAGAAATCAATTCTAGGTAGGTCAAAAAATACAACATTTCATTGGGACTTTTTTTTTTTGGAAGACTTCATTGGCACTTTAAATTGGCCATAAATGGTTAACTAAGGTCTCGTTCTGCTAAGGTTTTTATTTTTTAAGTACTTATTTTCTTAACAGAACGAAACCTAAATCTAACTTAAGCACAAAATTATGCAAGGTAGGTCTTATTCAACAGTAACTAAGTTCAAGAGGAAGGTGTGCTTATCAATGCACATGAAGATTAGAGCTCCTCGATCGGTCCAAATCATTTGCTAATCATACTTAGATTTCACTCTACTCGTGCCCACTACATGATGGATCACGAATCTATAACCCCAATTCGAGTACTTGGGATTGAGCTCTTGTCTCCTATATCGGCAAAGAAACATTCAAATTTTTATTTTTTGATCCGCAAGCATTCATTAAGTTGACTGGATCTCTCTAGTGATCAATCACGGATTAGTGTGTGGGGATCAATATACGTGCACCGACTAATCTCCGGGGACCAATTTCACGGTTCCCCAGTGAAAGACCATATTAAAACCAAGATAGAGCTCCGTATGTATTGGTCTCATAAGAATTGATAGCACTTCAAAGATTCAAACCTACAATGGAAGCAAAACTCCTAAGCATTGACCACCAAACCAGTACCACGGGAATTAGTTTAAGAACATGTGTCTCATAACTATTTCCGACCATAACCTTATTTCAAATTTATTGGGTAGGGGAAAAAAAGTCTCTGATAGTAAATCTCTATTGAAGGTACCATATTCTTGTGAGTCATCTGGAATAGAAGTACTACTTGTTTAGAAACCTAATTACAACAAACACATGACAAAGCACATGGCAATCTGCAACTTCCAGTGTCAATACAAAGAACTGTAATACATCATTCATATTTGCATTTGTAGTAGTTCGGTCCGTAAAAAAACTAGCAAGTAAAGTTAGATCCTACGGCTGGCACGTGGCGACACTGTTATCTAAGAAAGATCAATTTACGTTACCTGAGGCTCAAAACAGAAACTTGGGAAAAGAATGACAGACAACGTACATTGCTATGACTGGTGGCAGGTGGAGAATATGTAAACGTAATCTTGAAGCTATACAGAGAAAGTCTTTCAGTAATCGGTTAGGGCGCCCCGACTTCATCGTGATTGTAACACTTTTTCTCGCCTTCGTGATCCAACTCACTCTCTGATACCTCCTCTTCTGCCAGTTCAAAATCATCGACGTCTTTAAAGTAAGCTCTCTGTAGCTCAACGAATTCTTGCGGCAAGTCATGTGTTGAAACATCTCGCTCTTCCAATAAGCAGCGCCTCTTCTGAGGGGAAAAAAACACATTGCAGGACAATAAGAGAAACCCAAACAGAAAACTACCGAGGCAGGATTGGGCAAAGGAACCACAAACAACAGCAGAAATTATAAGTAGTATCACATTGGCCATTTCCAGCATTCCAAAATCAGTTTCTCAACAGACAAATTACTCAATTTTAAAGTTTCTTGACGCTTGAGCTTTCTAACCAGTTAAAATGCTAAGCCTGCCGTCTAGGAAGCATGCCATTGTGACACAAAACAATCCAGATACTTTAAAAATAAAAATAAAAAAATTGCCAGTGCAGTCCTCTGATATAGACCGAATATCATGGGTCAGAACACAGAATTATATATCACACACAACACTCTTAGAATAGAGAAATGAAGATTAGAAAGCAAAGGAACGGGGGAAGAAAAGAGAGAATGAGCGAGGAATAAATCAAACCGAACAAATAAACGCAGAACAGTTCAAAATAGAAAAAAATATAATGCGACAAGACAATTTAGCAAACCTTCTTATTATTTGGAGGAGGAACTGTGCGCGATTTGGATAGACCAACATCTCCAACTCCATTGAATTCAGTCCTATTTGGAAGAGGAGGAACATACAAGAGAGCATCAGATGCATTTACACGGTAAGATCCTAATTATTTACACACAACCCAGAAAAAGCAAGCCACATATAAACCAGAACAAAACAAAACAAAAAAAATCAACATTCATGCATCATTTGACCACTTCAAACTAGTGTGGGCAGAGGGAATAAGACTTCAAGCTTAAAGATCTTTATTCTCTGTTTCCAACAGTTTAGAATACAAACAATCATACAATCTTTCGGCCTTCGGGAAGTGATTACACGACATTAGACTTGTTGAAAGCAAGAGTGAAGGTTCTTAAAAGAAACTGAAATGAAGAAACAACGCAGCGGTCTTTTGACCACAGCACTTCAAAACATTAAAAAGTAACAAGGTCTTAAGCCTTCAACTGATAAACTGTAGCAGAAACCGATAATGTGCTCAGGCATTGCAGCAAAAGGGACTACTCGTCAATAAAACCATGTAACTGTTTTGCAAACCTCCTAATAAAATCCAGTACCATTGCTGGTTCATTTGTGAAGATCTGAAGATTGCATTCAACCTGATAAGATAGCTAGCTCAACTTGGAAAGTTTAGCTGAATCCGAAAGGTAAACATCACAAAGCATCATCAAATCAAACAACCTTATTTTTACGTCACAAAGCATCATGAAATCAAACAACCCTATTTTATCAAAATGTAGAATGAGAAATCCAAGAGTGGAGAACAACTCTACAACATGTCATATTACGTCGTCCCTTATCCTCATATGAAACAAAAATTCACAAATATAACCCATAACAATAAGCAAAACAATAAGAATATCATACTAGGGCCAGAGTTCCACACATGAGAGAGAGAGAGAGAGAGAGAGAGAGAGAGAGAGAGAGAGAGTTACCGTATCTTCTTGGTTCTCGGCAGGGGAGGACAACTAAAAGGTATGTCAAAAGCCTTGCTTTTATTCCTTGTATTCACCAAAGAAGGGAAAGCAATAGGCACAGAAACAGCCTTCCCATTATCCTTCGATTTTCCAAGATGGGAGAAAGACACAGCAATTGCTTTCCCTTTATCCCTTCTTTTATCCACCAAAGAACGATCGAAAGGCACAGCAACTTCCTTCCTTTTATCCTTTGTTTTCTGCAGTAGAGGGGAAAAAGGCATGGCATCTGAATTCTCACTATCCTTTGTTTTCCGAAGAGAGGAGTAAGTAAGAGGCCCATCCACTGCCTTTCCCTTGTCCTTCGTTTTATCCGCAGTCTCTCTTCGTTTGTAAACTTTGATGGACTCAAATACCTCTTCACTTTTGTTGCCTTCGGAAAACAAAACATACCACTAACATCAGTCCCTTGCCCTTTTTTTGTTGAAAACTACAATTTGTAACAGCGAGGGAAACTCAACAATGAGAGAGGAAGGAGCTAAGGATACGTATTTCATTCTCTTGCTGCTGATTTCAAAGACTAATCTCTATCTTATACACAATCATCCTATCTAACTGACTGTACATGTGGGATACCTAACTTTTAACTACTGAATCAAAGTCAAACTACTTGTGAGGTTATAAGTCATAACCTAGCTCACTAACCACCATGATTAACAACTGAAACATCTTCAATGCGTCAGAAACAAAAAGATTAACATCATCTATCAACTGGCAGACATTGTATTCTACTCCTCTACTTTAGCAATTTGCACTTTTACAGCATTTAACCAAACTTGTCAATCGCTCTGTTACCAACGGCTACATTGCAGTAAGATATACGTTGATAATCAGCACAAAATCACTAAGTGCACACCATTTTCAGCTACAAAACCCGCTGTGAAAAGTACACAACAAATGCCCCCACCAGATAATTCAACAAAAGATCATACCACATCCTCCACAAAACCCCCATAACTTCTCTCACCAATCCAAAATTCATAATAATCATCGCATAACCACAGACTCCAGTAACTAAGATTTTTACTAATGTACACCCATCAAAATTCCACTAAAATGGTCTGGACCTTAGCCATATAATCCTTTAAAATGGTTTGCGCTCGTGCTCTCAATCCTCGCGCTCACGAACTCTTTTTTTTTTTGCAAGACGCTTCAGGAGGTTTTGAAAGACATTTTTGCCCTCACACACCCACACCCGCCCTCGCATTATGTGAGTTACGTCTGGACCATTCCCCACCCAACCTCATAACTTTCACATGGTACAGGCTACAGCAGTGTGTACCATAGATTTCTCGACAATTCTTCCCTATTTCAAAATAAGCAACACGAATTTCATTTCAAGTAACACCCGTGTAGTGATAATGGGTACCAATGGTTGCTCCAAAACCCTCCACTACTCCAAAGCGTGAAACGAATTCAAGCCAAAGCAACACTCGTGAATCTCCAATTCTAACTAATTATATAACGTTTCAGACAACTAGCAGGTAACCATTAAAATTGTACAGTATATGTTTAGAGAGAGGGAGAGAGATTACCGGAATCGGCAACGGAAGCGCGAGTGGGGGTTTTGGCAATTTGGGCAGAATTGGGGTTGTAACTGGATGATCCGATGCTGGTGTCGGATTTGGAGGGGTTAGTGTCCGGTTTGGTTTTGGAGGAACTGTAGGGTTTCGAATTGGCATTTGGATTGGTTTTTGGTTTCTGAACTGGGTTCGGGAACGGGGGTGGGGCGGCGAGGGAGGAAGAGAGCTTGCGAAGGACGGAGGAGGTGGGAATCACGACGTTGGTACTGTCGGACAAGGGTTTTCTTCTTCTGTTTGATGAGGTCAGTTGGCCGCTTCTCTCTGATTCAGCTTCCATTGCTTCCCATGTCAGAACACTCTTTTCAAGCCGCATATATATACCCAATGGGGAGGGAGAGAGGTGTGCTGTGGAAGAATTTAGTTTCTATGGCGGCAAAATTTGCAGAAATTGAAAAGCTAGAGAGAGACGCGAGATCGAGAGAAAATTCGAGATAGGTTCTTGCTCGAGAGAGGTCTGGACTCGGGGGGGGAATAATGAAAAAGCCCAATCGATGTACTCCAATAAGCCCATTCGATACCTGGTTTGGCCCACTGGCCTGAAAAGTACTCCCTCCGTCTCATAAAATTAGTCTCCTACGAAATTATATAAAAAGATTTAATTTAAAAATAATGTATTTACTAAAATAATTTTTTGATTTTCTTGCACTGTTTTAAAAAATTTCATTGAAATCTATCAAATAAGATTCATATTATACAAAAAATTATTCCGACAAACACTTTATTTTTAAGCTTGAAAATTACACATAATTTCGTAGGGGATTGAATAATTTTACGGGACGGAGGGAATAGCAATAAAGTTGAAACTAGTCTACTGGACAGTTGCTCTCCCTAAACGTGGTCGTGAACCATGTTTTAGCAAATTTCTAGGATTAAAGGTAGTTTAGAGAAGCTTTTTAGAAACTTTTTTTTTCCCATCATTTATTTGAATTTTTCAAAATTTTCCTATATTTTTTTATACTTTTTTATTTATTTCTTTGAAAATGAAAAATGCAATGTAAAAATTATACCTCAATTTCGTAAGAATTGAGTCTCAACTCACCCTTAGGGGCCGTCGCTTGGTTAAATAAGTCAAGTGGCTTATTTTTTTGTCCTTATACAATTTTTTTTTCGCATTTGTTAGTTTTTCGTCAATTTTTTTAGAAATTATTGCATCATCATAACGAAAGGAATCTAAAAAGTAAAAAATTACGATCGAAACCTAATTTTTTTGAATAAGAACAAAAATAAGCTAATAAGCCAATTTTTTCGCCTTTATTAAAAAAAATGAATTTCGATCGTAATTTTTTACTTTTTAGATTCCTCTAGTCATGAAAAAACAATAATCCCCAAAAAACTAACAAATACGATTTTTTTTGAATAATGACAAAAAAAATAGGGAAATGATAATACCAAAACCGTTTTTGTTGGTGCCAAAACTCTAGTGAACAAAAGACTTGTACCACTTGCAATGTACAGGACTTTTATGCACGGTAATTTTGGCATTAGCAAAAACGATTTTGGCATTATCACTACTTAAAAAATAAGCGAAGTAACTTACTTACCCGAACGACCCCTTAGTCAAGTATGATCATGGACAATAATAAATGTGTTTACATCTTCCAAGTGGTCAAGTACCATCCGCTGCGGGTGTACCTTCCAATGTACCGAAAGTAAAATAAGATAGTATATATTGAATTCCAGATGTGAGAAAGTGAACGATACATTGAAAGCACTTGAATTAGGTGAACACCCAAATCTCCTCACTTTCAATATTTTAGGTATAAAGCACCTGAAGTGGCATTTCTTTTCAAAAAAAAAAAAACAAACAAAATAGGAGTAAAGAGGAGAGGCTGACAGGAGTGTGCATAAAAACAGGCAAAGAGAAGCCACTGGTTTTCACTTTCACCTCCGTCAGTTTCAATCAGACTTTCAGTGGTCCAAGAAAAATAAAAAGAGATCAAAACCAATGGGCCTAGCTCACCAAACAAAACGAAACGCATGTCCCCCCAACGTCCAAATACCACCATTCAACTCTCCTCCTCCTCCTCCTATATATATGTTCACCTCTCCTCCAATTGCCTTCCACTTCCAGCACTCTTTTCAATCTTCTTCTTCCCAAGTAGTACAGGAAAAAATGGAGTCCTTGCAATCTTGGGTTTCAGAGCATAAGCTTACTAGCATTGGTCAGTGCTAATCTTCTCTAAGCTGTTGATAACGTGAAAGTCTCTTATGTAACGAGTACCAGATGAATAAAACGATACTGTAATGATTTTCGATATATTACGATGACATTATTGGGTCTTTTATGTAGGAACACTCTGGGCATCGGGTATCGGAGCATCGCTGGCCTATTCAAGAGGAAATGCTCCCCTTAAACCAAGTCTTAGGCTCATTCATGCAAGGTACGTACATAAACTTGCATTTTTCTCTCTTTTTAATTACTAACTTAGCATATATTTGTTAACTAACAAGTAGCAGATTTGTTTCCTTCCCCACAGGATGCATGCACAGGCATTGACACTGGCGGTGTTGTCCGGCGCGGCAGTTTTCCATTACTATGAGAAGAAGCACGGTGGCGAACAGGGAGGAAAACGTAATTAACCCGGCCGGACGGACTCATTTGAGTTTCGATGATGAGCTTTGGGGGATAATTATCATTATGTTTCACCATGGAGCAGAGCAAAAATTAACCTATGTTTTTCCCAGTCCTTATAAGTCTACTTTTGCATTTTGTAGCAGTCAGTGCAGTAGTGTTTTTGTTTGTAAATGGTCCTATCCTACTCAGTTTCAATGTAAAGAGATTGCGTGTCTGCTTATTAATTACTCCAAGCTAACACAATCAGTAAGAAACAAATTAATACGCCATGGACTAAGAAAACAAGTTTGCTTTATTTTTTAGTTTATTAAACAATAAAGTAAACGAGGAATCTGAACGAGACGAGTCATTACACATTAGTCCCATTTGCAAAGCCGGATTAGCTTTTTGTTGGGATTAAATGAGAAAGGCAGATAGGAGGAGCATATTGTAAAAGGGAAGATTAATTATGTAGAGAATATCAGTAGTATTTTACTATTTTATAATTGTTCAGTTGGTAGTTTGTCCAAGGGGTGAATAAAACTAGGTGAATTTTGACAATAAAACAAGAATGACTTCGGTGTCCCCGGTCATTTTGGGGACACTGTAACTTTTGACATAACAAAACCATTATGAGTATAACCAAAACCCATTACAAGCATAACAAAACCATAACAAGGTATAACTTATTTGTTATGCCTTAGTTGGGTTTGGTTATGTCTTGGTTGATTTTTTGGATATTCCTTATTTGGGTTTTGTTATGCTTGTAATGAGTTTTAGTTATGCTCATAATGGTGAAGTTATGCCAAAAATTACGGTGTTTCTAAAATGACCGAGAACACCATAGCATCATCCAAAACGTTGTAACAATTAACTACTTTGTTTGCCCTTGAAAATCCATTTTAATACCCAACTTTGAAGGTGGGGAGGAACAATGGAGTGATTGGGGAGGGGAAATAATTATGGAGAAGGCTTGGGGATGCCGATAAAATATAGTACGGCTACAAAGGTACTACTATTTAGTCCTTGGAATTTTGGTAATTCAGGTTTGTGTGACTATCAAATATGTGATATCTAGTCTTGGCTTAAGGCTCATTTCAGCCTAATTTTTTAGAGACTTTTTGACACGGTCTTTTTTTATTGTTTTCACTTAATTTTTATTAGATTGTGCTATGATTTTTAAATCACACCATTCGGGGTAAGAGGAATTGAAAATATATAAAAAAATATAGATCAAAGTTTTTAAAAATTAATACTCCCTCCGTCCCTTTTTTAGAGTTCAGTATTCCATTTTGGGCTGTCCCTTAATAAGTGTCCATTTTATAAAGTTAGTGGGTAAAAGTTGGTGCATTATCTATTTTACCCCTAAAAGCAGATTTCTTTTTGAAAAGTAAGTGAGTAAAAGTGTAATGATGATGGGTAAGTAGGGAAAGTGGAGAAAAAAATTGATGTGAAAGGTATAATGATGATGTCTTTTTAATAAGTTGGAATTACGAAGCAAGACACTTAAAAAGGGACGGAGGGAGTATGAAAATAATGAAACAACGAAAAAGACCCAAATTGCCAAAAAGTTGTCAAAAAGAGAGGGGACGAAGTGGAAAATATTCATAGTTGAGGTGCTTTCCGTAATTTGAACCACAAGCAATGAGACTCGGAAAAACCGGACGACGTCCTTCGTTAGGGTTCTCTTTGCGCCTCTTCTTTGGCTGCAGTAGCCTCAAACAAACAAACGAACAAATAACTGGGCGGAGGGGAGAGAGAGAGAGAGAGAGATGGGGAAGAAGGCTAAGGGCTCGAGGAAAGGGAAGAAGGCGTGGAGGGCTAACATAAGCACAGAGGACATAGACGACTACTTCGAGAAGTCCACCAAAGACGCCCTCTCCGGTGGCCCCCTCACCGATCTCCCCAGCGAATCCCTTTTCTACGTCGACAAGTCGAGTGGTACTGCTATTCCTCTTTCTCATTTCTCAAGCTCTGTTATTCCCCCATTGGTTGGTTAGAAAATGCAAATAATTCAAAAAAACTGAGCTGCCAATTTGGGGGCACTAAGCTCAACTGAAGATGTTGTTATCGTGTATTCCTTGTTAATCGACGGAAGGTGTTTTAAGCGTGAATAGAGGTGTCAAACGGGCCATGCGATCGTGCCAACTGTGCTTCTGTGACTTGCGCCCCTCTCCCACCGAGTTTCGCAGGAACAAAAAAAAAAAAGAAAAAATTGTGGAACAACTAACAACTTAAGTAGTATTTGTTAAGTCGTGCCCTTGCCCTTTCGTGCTGGTCTAGAACCGTGCCCGGCCCACTCCCGCCCTGCCCACTCCCATGCCATGCCGGTCTAAAACCGTGCCGTGCCCGGTCCACCCCTCCTAAAACCGTGCCCATGCCATGCCGTGCCACATTTAAACGTGTCGCGCTGTGCCCGTGTCAGCTCGGCCTGTTTGACACCTCTAAGCGTGATCATGATTTTCTTGATTTGGGTTGGAATTTTGGTAGTCGGTTGCAAATTCGAGTTTGGTTTTATGCATAATTGAAGTAGCCCAGTAGTGTGTTGCTTGAATGGGAATGTAGTTGCTTGAAGAGAGTTGCACTGTGGATTCATTCTTTAGGTTAATGCACTTGGGTATGAGGCTGTGAGCTGATAAACGACTATAAATTGTTTTCTTTGATGTAAAATCCTAAAAACTATCAGTGAAGACACCGGGTGTCACATATCCTTTGATGCCCTTATCTTTCTCAATAAGTGGGTTTATCTACACTCCAACTAGTTTGATGAAAGTAGCTTATTTGTTATAGAAGTTTATTGTTTTGGTGAGAAGCTGCCGCTTTGGTGATCAAATGTATTGTCGATGGATTTTAACGAAAGTTGGTGTCTATAAAATAAGGTCTGGAACCCGAAAAGAATACTGAGCGCTAAAATAACCAACGAGTCTAAAGATTCCATCGAAACCCTTATGAGCATATATGTTGACTCATGCATACTTCTCGATAAGGTAGTCATTTGATGAAAGTTTAGGTGTGAGATGGGAGAATGTTGCTGCCAAGCAAGTTAAGGTTCTACTGTGAAGGAAAACTCTTGTTTATGTTTGAAAACAATTGGAAGATAGGATGAGTTTTTGGAAAATTTAGTTTGGGTATGCATTCTTCATTGCCAGATGAACTTTTTAATTTTGACTACAGATTGTCATTCCCAAGCGCTCATTTGGCCATGTTCAGCGACGGTTGAATTGGCTTCCCTATGTGATAAACATACACTCAACTGGATCATCTTCCAAATGTCAGTCATTCGTTGTGGACAGGCTTTGGCCCACAATGTGCTGATTACAACATGGCTTTGGCAGCTGCGAGCTGACCAAGCCTATTTATAAAATTATTTTAGGAAATAGAAGTGCACATTGGGTTCCCTTTAAGATTTTGTCCCACTCTGTCTGAGTCAATTATTCTCTTGAGAAATGGTAGACTCTTAACTTTTCTATTTATTGTGATTCAGATCTTTCGGTCAAGCGGAAGATTGAAAAGCACAGAGAAAAAGTACTCCGCTGTGACAGTTTGTTACAAAGGAACTCCTTTGTTAAACCAGTACCATCTTCAACACAGAAGAAATCTAAGAAAAGCCGTAAAGAAGCTCCGGCAGCAAAAGATGCAGTTCAAGGTCTTCTCAAGGTGAGAAAAGGTTTGAGGACTTGTTTGCAAGCGAACATAGATATGGATCCAATAGTATTGTGCTGATCTTATATTTTGTTTTGGAATCTCTCAGGAGGATGGTGTCTCAGATTCTGGCATGGTTGACATATGGGGTGATGAAGGTTTCTCCTCATTTGTTGCAGTTATTATGCTCAATCCAGCTTTCATAATGAGATGGCACTCGTTGAATACTGTGTCCTTGTCATTTTTGCAGGTGAACACACTGGAAAATTTAAAAAGGTAAAGCCATAGTGCTTCAGTTATTATGTGGCGGTAGTAGTCAAGGAGCTGTCTCTTTATTTTATTTATAGTTTTCCCCAGGTTCTTTTCCAAATAGATACTGAGGCAACGCTCCATGGTTTTTAATATGGCATTTTGTTTTGCGTGTTGTGCTTCTTTTGACTTTTTCCCCCTCTGGTTGCTATGGTGTAACTTATGATATTGACCATTTATGACAGAAATCCAAGCCTTCAATCATCCCTGCTGTAGAAGTTGAGCCTCCTGGATGCTCATTCAATCCTGCATTTGAGAGTCATCAGGTTACCACTTGGAGACATGATAATTTGTTTTTTTTTTTTGGTGTGATTCAACTGTACATTATATTCATTCTTTGGTCTATCCAGGATTCGTTAGCTTGTGCTGTTGCAGATGAAATGCAGAAAATTTATCGGCATGAGTTGGGTCCTCAGCCAATTCCATTTATGGTTCCTGGTGAAGTTGTTGACGAGGAAGATGTGAGTATCTCATTTACATAAAGTTCAGCTTGGATTTACTTTGGTATACCATTCTATCCAGATTATATATAAGCATAACTTAGTACTGTGCTGTATAATTCGATCCAAAGTACATAAGTTTTGAGAAAAACTATGTCAGGCATATTTTCTTGAGGCAGACAATGGGAGTGATGATGATCAGCAAAACATTGAAAACAAAGATGAAAACGGAGATAATGTACATGAGAAAAGGTCTGCAACTTTTCATGTTTTACTGCCATTCAATAAGTTTCTTATTAATCTTCCGCTTGATTATTTATCATATTGAACTTGCATCTTGAGATTTGATTCTCTCATGGGTTGTTGGGAACCTTTTAGTGTGATTATGGAGTCCGAAAATCAATTGGGTGTGCCTTTTTCGCACTTTTATTTGTATTTTTACATGGTGAAAGATATTTTTTTAGTGGAATGAGATGCTTCGTAGTTATGTTTAATGACGTCAGACACATATAGAAGGACCCGGATGTTTTAGTTACATTGATGTACAATTGTGATCAATGATATTGAGTTTGACTGGCCTAGACACTTGAGTTATCAAAAATAAAAAATAAAAATATTGAGTTTGACTACTCAAACAATTGCCCAAGGCAATCAGCCATGTATAAGTTGCAAAGGTTTACCTGTGCCAGACCAGGATATTGGCTTAATTCTCTTTCCTAAGGCAGGCTGCTATGGTGTTTCAATTTTCTTGAATTCTTTGCATGGGAGATTTCAGATTAATAGTTATTGAACGGTACAATCTGCAGGCCCTCGATAACCAAGAAGGTTACACGAGTTGAGCTGAACAAAAGAGCCAGACGCAAGGAAAAACTGAGAACAGAAGCAGAAGCAAAGAAAGTGGAGCAATTCTCCAAGGAAATTGACTCGTAGGCCGTCTTCATTGTCTCTACAATTACTTTCGCGCACAAGTAATGTTTCTACTGATGTTTATTCATGTGACTACAGTTTGCCAGATATAATCCAAGAAATTGCCAAAGATGATGAAGAGAAGCAGAGAAGACATCTCCGTCGCATAGTTGCCAAACAAGAAAGATTGAAATCCCGTCCACCACGCTTGGGAAGACACAAGTATGGCACTTTTCTAAACTAAGATACATTAACTCACCAAAAGCCGTTGTGTGAATGATTTATGAATACTAGAAAACTAATTACACGTGTAACTTACTCATTTTGTTTTCTGTTTTTATATGGTGGTCTAGTCCGTTCTTTTGAATGACATTAACTTTTAACTTCACATTTTATTTCCACATACTGAACCAAAACTTTTGGTAAAGACCATGTTTGAGTGGAGTGGATGAAAGTATTTGGGAAGGACAAGAACCGTCTTTAGTTTTTCTTTCAGTATGGATTTGCCAGTTTCTACTAGGATACATAATTGGATCGACGGTTGACCAGTGTCCATACTTTTCAGATTCGAGCCTGCTCCTGTTCAGGTCCTACTATCTGAAGAAATTACGGGTTCCCTCCGGAAGCTGAAGGTTTTCCTTTTCGTTCATTCCTGATTTATTCTCTGAGCAACAACCAAGTTTGGTTTTTAGTCTAAATTTCATTACTGATATGGTTATTTTTTGCATGAAGGGTTGTTCTACCCTCGCTAGGGATCGTTTTAAGAGCTTGGAGAAAAGAGGATTGGTCGTTCCAACCGCTAAGAGTGGCAGGTTTGTTGAGTTTTCCTATATAAGAAAAAAGCTACTATTTGGATGTTTGTCTATCATATAGAAAGTTGTCTGGGGGTGAGTTGATTGAGTATGAAATTTGAGTCATCAAGTTGTGCATCTTATTACTGCAGGGCTGTCGTTGCATTTTGGACAGCTAGAAGCACCCAAACACTACCATATACTTCAAAAGAATCATTTTGATAGGATGTGTTTTTCCCAAAATAAATAAAACAAATAGTTTATTATCGGTTATGAAAGATTGTCCTAAGGGATTCTGATTCATCTATGAGCGGATGACCAATACTATCCTCTTGATTCTCTTGGTAGATTTCCTTCCACCCTGTAACAAGAATTCTCCTCCGCGCTTAAAAAATATAGTTCTTTGCCATTTTTTTAATAGAGAGCAATGTTGGCACTTACTCAGAGTTCCTAGTCAGCACTTTCCATTATTTCATTATCCGTTCTATGCATTATTTAGCACAAGCACTCACATAAATGTGCGGGACCAAACACACTGACGGCGTAGTGAGTGTGAGCCCCATACATTTATGTGTGGTTGTGTAAGTGTCAGTATGTATTATTTTTGTGTAAGTCACGGTATGTATTATTGTGTAAGAATAACGTTTGTTTCAGTTGCTACTTGCTATATGGTTGCAATGGTTTGTATGTCTTTGTTTAAGAGTCATTAAAATCCCTGTCATGCCAACAAAGTTAAAACAAAAGCAAATACGACTGAACAATTTACTACTATGTACTTGCATGCAAGCGCAAAGTTGTGTGGATTTACCTGGGTCAGTAGTGGCTTATCATGGGTGTATACTTTGCCAGGAAGTAGGACGTGGATCCAGATCCAGAAATCGCCTGGACTTCCTTACTCGTCGGTTGCTTCAAGCACAACAGTAGTAGAAGTTTGAGATCTGAATAGCTGCTCAGTTTAAACATGAGCTTGCTCCTGATGCTGAAGAGTTGTATTTCTTTTTGGTTAATTATTTTCAGTCGTCTTGATATTGCATTTTTGCCAAATCTGAGAGGCGGGTAACGGATAATCTACATATTTTAGCTTGTAATGTGGCTTTGCTCACTCGGGTTTCCATAACCACCCCCTCTTTCCCGGCACGGTTTCCTATAGTTTTACTCTACACTTATTACTCCGATCTTTCTATCTTATTTTCTGCTGTATGTGTAAAGTCTCGAGGAAACTTGACATTTTTTATGGCCCGAAGATGAATGGGAATGACATTATTGCTTCTTTGGGACAGAAAAACTACGCCACTGTGTAGACGAGTATGGTTGTAAAGTAATAATGGGGTCCAAGTCCCAAGTTGTGATAAGGCGATTAATAACTTATTTTTTCTCACTGTCTTAACATAACCCCACATGTCCACATAATGGTTCGGCCTGACACCTCCAACTGCTTCCCATATGGCCCTACACCAATCAATACCACACTTGTGATAAGGCGATTTGTATTTTGTTGCACATTGCAGTTATAGGGTCCGATCTCGTCTATTCCAAAAACTGTGCCTGTGTGTCGAGCGGTTTTTCGGTTGTTCGATTGTGTGATTTTTTTATGTAATAAATTCAACGGCCAGAAATCTCTTGGCACATAAGCACATGGGTTTTTGACACTGAGGACCTTGCCTCGTGTTAGAGCTCAATAAAATTGACTAAATTATTATAGCTACACGAATGATTGCCAAAAAAAATTTGAATATGTTCTGAAGTCCTTAAATCTATATATAGAGATAAGTCTCGATGCAAACAATGAATTAAAATTCCAGTAGTAAAAGTCACAGAATTTCATCCTAATTACTAGTAGTTTCCAATATCATGGACTATTTTTTTTCAATTTTTGTACCCCATTAAATTGTGCTGATATTGTGTGCTATAGGTATTACCGTATTGAAGTAAGTCCATTTATTAGTGCCAAAAATGGCATCACCAAAGTCATTTCTTGGCTTGTAAAAGTGTTATGAATCTGCAAAATAGCAATATTGCTGAGCTAGTTTGGTATATAATTTCTGCACAATCTGAAATTCAAACCGTTGAATTAAACAAGATTAGCAATTGCCAAGTTCGATGCCAAGTCTGACACCAAAAATGACATTATCAAAATTTGTCAATCAATTTGATTTTGCTAATATTGATCTCAAATTTTGGTTACAGCATGAGATTTGGATCAAAGAGATCTTAAAAATGTAGCCATTCAGAAAAAATTTACCAAAAAATATCTGAAAAAGTGAAATTAACGATTAAGATTCACTCTGATATATAGAATCCAAACATCGAAGTGAATTTGAATCATTCGTTTATCTTTTCCGGACATTTACGAGTTTTTTTTTTCCTGTATATCCTATAAAATTGCTTCAAGAGATTTTTGCTTTTCTACTCCCTATAGAGTTTTGGACGTCCGTGAAAAAAAAAAAAAAAAAGAGTCTTCGAAGTTGGACCCCACAGACAGAGTATAAATTTTTGCCGCAAAAATCGGTGGACAAAACCAACGAAACAAAAACAAACACAGAAATCTCCAACAGAAAAGGATGCGACCCGAAAACCCAGACTCCGCTGGAGCCACCGCACCTCTTCTACCCAAATTCCACTCACCGGAAAGCCCATCTCCACGATGCCTCACCTCAATTTCCGGCGCCGTATTCAACGTCTCCACAAGCATGGTCGGCGCCGGAATCATGTCGATTCCGGCCACGTTTAAGGTGCTGGGCGTAATCCCTGGCTTCATCCTGATACTGATTGTGGCTTTATCGGTGGAGGTGACGGTGGAGTTCCTCTTGCGTTACACGAATTCCGGTAAAGCGGTTACTTATGGTGGTCTCATGGCGGAGTCGTTTGGGAAATTCGGGTCGGTTGGGCTCCAAGTTTGTGTGATGGTAACCAACCTTGGTGCGCTCATCATTTACTTGATTATAATTGGTAAGGTGTAAATGCAACTGGGTTTCTTGGGTATTGGATTTTTCGCTTTCCAATTATGAGTTTACCATGTATGAGTACCGTATTTTGGGCACCATTTGAGGTTTTGCCATTGTGTTGGCAGAATGTGCTCAACTACATGACAAATGGAGACATTCTACCAATCCAGTGGTGACACATCATATGGAACCCAAAAACGCGGTAATCAAACATAGTCACCAAAGCATTAGTATTGGGTTTGTGTTCGCGTTCCTTGGAACCGAACTATCCTTGAAGTGTATTTCCGAAATCTATACACCGTTCCTCTACTCAAGACAAATGTGATTCGGTTACTTTGAGGCCATCATACTTGTTTAGTAACTTTTGTTTTATGAGTTAAAGTCACTTAAGGGCTAAGACTGACAATAATACCGGTTACCACTACTGATATGTCATGTTAGACACTGAAGCTGTGTTTGGATCATGTACATGGGATGGAATTGTAGTGGCAAATGAGAAAGTAACTTATAAGAAGATGATGAAGTGATAATTGCTTCTTTGATTTTGCTATCTGGTTTATAGTCACAAGTTTGAGATTTTTCTGTTCTTCGTGCAGCGGAATGACAGTGATTGGCATCATTAGATGCATAACTTGAATTGCCTAGCAAGACCAAAATCTAGGCATTTGCTTGAAGAGTACCCTGCTCCAATCCACAGTTTGAACATCCATAGATTTCAGTAGTTGAACTCACTGATTTAGCATAACTTTTCATGTGATGAATCATTCAACTTGCCACCCCTGCCCCATTAGATATGTTTGGTTGAGTGAAGACAGATTTTCCGGGGCAGGAAATGATAATAATCTAATTGGACTGTGGTGTATGACATACTGACCGTCATTTTATTTGATATTGTTTGTTAGGGGATGTCCTTTCTGGAAATCAATCTGAAGGAACATTGCATTTGGGGGTTCTACAAGGATGGTTTGGCATCCAATGGTGGAACTCACGCGCATGTGCACTCCTTTTTGTCGTGCTCTTCATTATGCTTCCATTCCTCTTATTACGTAGCATAGGTTAGTTGAGTCAATAAGTGTGTACATGGTTCCAAATTAATTACTTCTTCTACGTTGTGATGTCAATATCTTTTATTGACATCTTGAATGTATTGACGTTTTGTTCTTATAACCTCATGGCAGCCCGTTTATGCAAGTTAACGAAAAGTTTGTGATTTGTTAAGTGGCTAATATGAAGAAAGGATATGGCAATGGGGAGTCTGCTCCCTCAAAAACTACGGTCCTGTTCGGTTATCATTTGAATTTCCAGTTTTTCATACAACAATCTTTCTTGACCGATATAATTTTGAAAAGTTTTAAGTAATCTTGTTTTTTTTTCCTATAGAAAAGTTGGTTTTGTTTTTCTAATAAAATTCTCCAAGAAAATCTTGTGAATCTTGTTCACCAAACAAGGTTTGGTTTTTATTTTGTATCTTTTTTTTATTTATTTTGAAGCCTGTTTGTTTCCATTTAAAATGTGTTGCTTTCCCCCATTTTGATCACTCTTTTACTGCTTGGTTATTGCAGAATCCCTAAAACATGCTTCAGGAGTTTCCATTCTCTTAGCTGTTATGTTTGTCACCATATGCTCGGCCATGGCAATTCATGCAATGTGGGAGGGGAAAACACAAAGATTAAGATTGGTACCAGACTTTGCCAGAGTGTCCTTATTTGATCTTTTCACTACTCTTCCAGTATTTGCCACTGGCTTTGCATGCCATATAAGTGGTAAGCATCATATGGTTTCGGCAGCCAAAAAAAAGGGGAAAGCCGCATTGATTTCTACATTTTCCTTTTGTACGTAAACAGTGTTTGGTTTTGTTAGCCCTGAATAATACTGAACTTAAGGTCGACATGTTCACCTGATCAGTATTATGGAAAATGGTTGACATAAACCCAAGCACGTATAAATTATAATCTGGCTAACTTAGCAGCCAGTATTGTACTCTTCTTCATTCAAAGATACAGTTAAAACTGTTAAAAACTAGAGAATTGGACGCAGTCATTTTGCCAGATACATACATCTGTATGTACTATCTCGTGCTTTCTTATTGTGGTTGTTTTATTCTATGAGCTATAATGTGTGTGTGTGTGTAGAGTTTCTTACACATTGTGAGTAATTTACACATGCGTGCAGTTCATCCAGTGAGAGCAGAGCTTGCTAGGCCTTCTGATATGAGTTCAGCAGTCAGGATTTCTCTAGTACTGTGCGTGGTCATCTACTTTGCTGTTGGCTTCTTCGGATACCTACTGTTTGGCGACTCAATCATGGCCGATATGCTAGTCAACTTCGATCAAAATTCCGATTCAGCGATCGGTTCGTTACTCAACGACACTGTTCGGTTGAGCTATGCAATCCACCTGATGATGGTTTTCCCTGTCGTGAACTTCTCCCTCAGAGCCAATGTAGACGAACTTTTCTTCCCAAGGAAACCTGTTTTGGCCACAGACACCTTCAGATTTGTATCTCTTACCTGTGTTCTTCTCGCGTTCGTATACTTGGTGGCGATAGCTATTCCCAACATATGGTATTTCTTTCAGTTTATGGGAACCACCACGGTAATGTGCCTCATGTTCATATTCCCAAGCGCGATAACTCTAAGGTACCAGCTTAAACTTCTCTCGCTTTGGTTCTGTGTAAGCTAAGGCTTTGTTCAGAACTTGTAGAAGGGAAAGAAAGGAAAGAGAAAAGGAGGGATACGACTTTCTATCTGATTTCTGTTGGGTACCATTAATTTCTTTACCTTCCCATATTAGGAACCAGATATAAAGATGCACTAAATTTCCTCTCTCTCTTCTCTTTCCTCAAGTTCCAAACACACGCTTGATTATCCCTTGTAACGCCTTACTGAAATTTTGACAGAGACGTTCATGGTATATCGACAAGGATGGACAAGATCTTGGCGGTTTTGGTAATCATATTGGCCGTCGGGACGAGCTTGATCGCTATTTCCTATAATGTGTACAGTTCAGTTAGCAAGAAGTGATTGTTTCTTTTTTCTTGGTCAGTTCATTTTACATCTAGGGTTAGTCTCCCTAAACCTGCGTCTGGCCAAGACACTGTAACTTGTAACATTGCTACCTTTCTTGATGGGTTTGCTCGGGATTATGATCGTGAAGATTCTTTTAAAACGTGATAAAAGAAAGTTTTCAAAAATTAAACGAAGTTCACAAAACACAACAACAACAACAACAAAAATCTCAAGATGAAACCCTATCTCTAACAGTAGAAACAATGGATTTCACAACCAGCTAGCTCCGGACTGCTGCATTTCTGAAAGAAGATCCGAGCATTCCTCTCGAGCCAAATGTGATAGAGAGCTGCAGCAAGAGACAACTTGCGCACAACAGAACTGAAGCCCTTAATCTTGCAATGCTTGACAGCCCAAGCTAGTTCTCAAACCACACATTTAGGACTACTAAGAATCAAATTCCTGCTCAACAAATCAGACCGGATACGGTTTGGCCATATTTCAGTTGTCGTGAATGTTGTGCATTTGAGAAGCTGAAATCAAAAAATGAATGTCCATGACAAGACACAAATATATGTAACATAAAAACAGGACGGTTTCGGGGACACCCAAAAAAACACCTCATAGTTCCCAATAAAATTTTGATGATCCGAGCCGCTCAATGTGATCAGAATGTGATTTTAAGGGAACCTGTGAGAAATCATCAAAAAAATGACCGGGAAGGGCTTGATCCGAACAGTTTCGAACAGTTTTTTATTAAACGGTTCAAATAAAAACTGCTCAAATCAAGCCTTTTTCGATCATTTTTTTTTTGCTAATTTCTTGAGGGCACCCTTAAAATCACATTCTACACACATTGAACGGTTCGAATCATAAAAATTCGATTGGGAACTATGAGATTGAGATTTTGGGTGTTTTTTAGGGTGTCCCTTGAACCGCCCCGTAAAAAGAATTGTCTTGCGTAATTTTTTCTGTCATGAACTCTTTCAGGTTCAGTATATATTTCTATGTTTTATCTAATTTATCTCTTCTTGAAAAATATTAGAAAACCAAATAATTTGATAAAAAAAACTAGGGAAAAAATTGTTGGACTGTGACACATAACTCGAGAGGAAAAAAACAAGAAACAGAATGGATTCAATGGAATAATAGTTAGCAGTCTGTACTTAAAAATAAAAATTATTCAATGCTTTTGGGACACCACATCGCGAATTTTAATAATTTAAGATAGTTTTAAAAAATACTTTCGCAATCGCGGTCATGCTGAGGTGCGTTCAAGAGCTCCGTTCAAAAACGTTTCAGGAGCTCAAGAAAACCAGGCCTCGTAGCGGGCCTAGCCCATGGACTGGCCCAGGCCCAGGCCCAGGCCCAACCAGTATGCGTCTCCTCCGACGGAGAAAGAAAGAACAAAGCTTTGCAGAACAGCAGCAGCAGCATAGCAAATGCTACTTTTTTGGTCAAACGGAATTTCCATAGAAAATACTACTACGAGGCGCCAGCCAGAGCTCGAAACTCTTCCTCTCATCGCACCATGCGCACGTTAGCCGCCCGGTTCAGCTCTGTATGGAGTTCTTCGCTTCTTTATCATTCTCTTCTGCCCGATTTCGTTTTAACCCTAATCTCTTCTGTTAACGGCTTGTGTGATTAGATTCGTCTGATTATTATTATTATTATTATTAATTGTTGGCAATGTCTAGTATTTGTGCAGAAGAAAATTAGGGAATGTGCAATCTCGCAATTTCTCTTCATCACCCCTTGGGAAAGGTTAGTGATTTACTTATTGATAGTTACTGTATTTATCTACCCTTTTGTCCATTTCGTAATTCACAGTTGGTAGTTTTCCAGTACGCTGGTATCTAAGTCATATAATGCGCCTGCGCAGCGTGAGCGTGAACAGTGTTCTAAATGGCGGCCACCGAGGCCGCCTAGGCGCTTGGAGGTGCCCTGCCGCCACGCCAATACCCCTTGGAGTTTGATTTGGCGCCCAGGGAGGTTTGACGGTGTTTGGCGGCCGCCTAGGCGGCCACGGCGGTCTTGGCGGCGTCGTTGGCATCTTTGGAGGCCTTTGGCGGCCTAAAACGTATAGTATTAAACTAATGGAGATCAAGTTTTGGAAGGGTATGGAGGAGAAGAGTTAGAGGAAGGAGATGAACTTTGAACTTGCCATTAGGGATCTCCGATCTCGTTTATTTCTACTTATTGTCTTATTCAACTTATTTGCTAGTTGTTACTACTTAATTTCATTTGGGTTTGTACATTAAACTTTGCATTATGGTTATGTAGAACTTTGAACTTGCATTATGGATACATAGAATATAGTTTGATTGGATAATGGTTTGTTAAAAAAAAAAAAACGCCGAATTGCTTGGTGCTGCCTAGGCGGCTTGGCGCTTGGAGGTGGGTCTCCGCCCTATTAGCGCCAAGCGCCATTTAGAACATTGAGCGTGAAAGCGTTTTTTAAAAAATATTGTAGTACTGAAATTCGGGAGATCACGATTGACAGTCATATGATGTGCTCATATGATGTGCCTGCACAAGCGTGAGCATGGAAGCATTTTTAAAAAATATTGTAGTACTGAAATTTGGGAGATCAGGATTGAGAGCTGGAGCGAAACGGCCTATTGAAGATTCTGTGACATAGGGTGGTACTTCATCTTAAGGGCTTGTTTGGGCTCTCCTTTGCGGGAGCTAAATTTGTTGCATTTACTCTGTTTTCTTTTACTTACATTACAAAGTTATAGTCCACTGGAAACAAATTGTAGACTTGAGAAAATTGCAGATTGTTTGAACATCTTTTTAGTAAACGCAGAGGCGTATATGTTTGAAGAAACTATGAAGAGATCAGGGAATGGGAATGGTTCTGCACAAATGTGAACATAAACCAGCGAAAGGGCATTAAGGTGAGGACAAAAAAGAGAGGAGATAGTTCAAAGCAAAAATGGGTAGTGAAATCGTCAGTTCAAAGTTAAGAGGAAGAGGGACAGTTGGTTAAGCAATGCCTTTACCTAGCATAAGACTTAAGTCAATCTCATTCTCATGCTTGATTCACCAGTTACAAGACCCAGACTTCCATGTATGAGAAATCAATATCAGCGCGCTTTAAGTTTTGAGCTAAATGTCAAACTCTTTCCCAGACAAAGTAGCTGACACTATGAACAAAATACCAAACATGTCTAATTTTTAGCCCATGGCTCTGACTCTTTCCTACAAGAAGTACCTCATTCAAAATAGCCAAGCGGTTTAAGGTTGTCATTGGCACCAACCGGCGGACAGGGACTGCTCTAGGAAAATACTTTAGATGGTTCAAATATCCCATACAAAGTTGTTTTATTTTTCAAATAAGTGATTTTCACGCCCTATTTTTTGGTCATTAGGTTTTAATTTTTTTCCTCATAACTATTAACGTAAGAAGTTAAAAGTGGAATAGACAACTTATCGCTGTCTTTTTACTTTTTAGCATTATGATTGCATATCAATATCCTTGATGTTGTTCTATATACAATTGAATAGACAAATTTGGTCGGCGGCTTTAAATTGAAAATTTATATTGATGTATAAGGTTTTCCACAAACTTGTCCACTGAAGTTGCAGCAAGAGTCTATTTTCTTTCGCATATCATTTACTATACTTTGTGGCTAAATCTCTCCTTAAAAATAAGGTACTTATTCTTCAATACTAATGCCTAATGACAACTTGGTTTTAGATGAACGCACCCTTGAAGAGGAGGCTGATAGGAAAATAGGATGGTTCTTGAAACTGATATTTGTTGGAACTGCAACAGCTGTGGCTTACAATTTCTTTCCGTACATGGGTATGCCTCCTGGTTTTACGTCGTTGGAATCACTGCTTACATGGATTCACTTGATAATAGCTCTGTAAAACTGACTTTACAGGAGATACTTTGTTACAACAATCTGTCTCACTTTTGCATGTCAAGGATCCCTTGTTTAAAAGAATGGGAGCATCTAGATTGTCCCGTTTTGCAATAGATGGTAAGCCTCCTTTTTGTTTCTCCTCAAGTGAGTAATACTTATGAATTGCACATTGTGGCTAACTTTATCTCTATAGTTTTGTAACAAAGCACCTGGTAATGCCATTATCTTCACTTCTACCTCGTGTTGATGACAAGAAAATAAAGCCAGGCACCACCTTGAGCTATTTTTCCTCCCTTGTGGAAGCTGTATATGTTTTTCTCTATTTCCTTTTCGTTCATTTTGTTGTTGTTGTTGTTGAAAGGATGTTATGCACTTGGTTAAACTAGTGGTTTGAAGAACCTAGCCAAAAAAAGTTCCAAACAAATCGTGACTTGAAGACTAAATAGGCCCAGCTAGGTTGTTGGTCCATGAGATTCTCTGCATTTACTTTTCTCACTACTATGAATGTGAGTTTTCGGTAGTTGTTTGAACAATTTTAAATAAAATGGATTCTCACATTGTGGTGAGCGAAGTGGCAGATGACCAGATATGTTTTAAGAAGTTCTCTCTCTATCTCAGTTTTTAAACTTAATCTATGGAACCTCCTTAGTCCTTAACCAAGTTAATTGGGGACATTGCAAAAGAGTGAAGTTTATGGACTGTTTTCTCTCTAGATCTTAATATGTAGTTTGTATTGTTCTGATTCACAGATGAAAGAAGAAAGAAGATAGTGGAGATGGGTGGGGCTGAAGAGCTTCTGAATATGCTAGGGGCTGCTAAAGACGACCAAACGCGGAAAGAAGCTTTGAAGGCTCTTGTCGCCCTCTCACCTTCAGGTGAGCCTTTGCTCTCAGTTACTGGTTTCTTTATTTTGATGAAGTTCAAACCAGTTCTGGAATGTAGTTTCAACGCCTTAAATTGAGTCCTCCCCTTTCATGTGCGAAGTATGCAACAGAAAGTGCTTTGTGAGTAATGAGTATAGCTTCTTCTGGAGGTCCAATGTACGGTGTTGAATTTCCGAAACAGGCCAACTCGTGGAGGAGTGATGGAAACTATAGAGGGTGTTTTCCAAAGCCTTTTTGGGGGCATCTTCTGCTTTTTCCTGTATGGAAAGTTGTGTTAACATGTTTGTTACAACTTCTGCTTCTACGCCATGTTTGTTACAACTTCTGCTTCTACGCCAAAAACAACTTTGAAAGTTGCTTTAAAAGCCGATTTTGAGAAGTTACTATTTTGATGCTTTTGGATTCTGCTTTGACAAACTACACCCTCACATGTCTCCCCAGAGTGAATAACTATCCAATACGGTCCCGGACTGGACAATCTTTTCCTTTCCTTTCGTCTTATGAAAATCCATCACACTAGTCCTCTCTCTCTCTGGAGCTTAATTTTTTCTGGAAAGATAGGGTGATATTGGTCCTCTTTTGTTTCAGATGAAGCAGCTGGATTCCTACACCGTGCTGGAGCGGTCTCAGTCATTAGGGATACCCCAGATTCCACCGAGGATGCAGAAATTGAGAAATATAAGTTGAGCTTGCTGAAGAGATTCCAGAATTTGAGATTTGATTAATTTTGGGATGTCATAGAAGTAGAACTATTACAAATATGAGCTTGATCTAACTTTGGTCAAATCCAAAGGTTTCACTGTGAAATTAAATTCATGGACAGTCTACGGGACGGGAGTCATCTAATCTGAAATTTCAATCTGAAGTTTTGTTAAAAATTGAAGTTTAGGGTCGTCTCAACTGAATTTTTTCAACTTCAGTATATATATATATATATATATATATATATATATAAATCAGAGCCACAGAACCTATTCAAGAAGTCTCATTCATTTTTTACACCAAATTTCAAAACCTAGTCAAGGAATATCAGAGTCAGCAAAGTCACCTACTTGAAGACAGTCAAGCAGATGAATCTACCTCACAAGTCAACAGTGATGACAATGGACGGGATTATTGGGAGAATCTCACATGTGAAGAACTGCAGAATATGGACAACATGATGGATTGATAGTCATTTCTACTTTTTGGCCCCACCTGCACCGAAAGTAGAAACAGTAACCTCCTTTATTTACTGTAGTCACGTGACTCTACTATTCAATGTTTGTAATTTCTCTGATCCTTATTCTATAAAAGGATCCGAGAAGTCAGTTAGAAAAAGACCACAATAGACTGAAAGTAGAGAGAAGTAAGAGAGTAAAACAGAGAGGAGAGAAAACGATAGAGGTTTTAGAGAGAGAAATTCTCCTACCACTTTCCCTGTTCCTCATCCTCTGTACCCAGTCATTGCTGAGTATCAATATACTCCAGCAACCCTTGTAAACCAGTAAACTGCCATGTACTGTTTTTGATTCAGCAATTGAATTCAGATTGTTTTAGTAAGTAATTTATTTCAGTAATTTTGTTGTTCAAATTACTAGTAAAGCTATTCTATAAAATTATAGAGTTATTATATAATTGATTTATTCATTGTTCTTTCATAGATTCAAATTTATTCATTATTCACTATTCACCCGACACTATTCACGTGTCACTATTCACTCACGAATTTACTATTCATCCGTCACTATTCAAGTCACTATTCACCATAGGTACCATAGATTTTATTTGATATCTCTGGTAGCTTTTGTTTGATTTTTTTGGTACTCCCCAGTAAACATTAGTACCCTTCTCCAAGTCCCATTGTCTTTATCACTCTGACCCACATGTTCTTCCCCCTTATCCATGCTTTCGCTATGATACCATTGGGGGGGGCGGAAGCACAAACAAGGAGGAAGAACATGTGGGTCAGAGTGATAAAGACAATGGGACTTGGAGAAGGGTACTAATGTTTACTGGGAAGTACCAAAAGAATCAAACAAAAGCTACCAGAGATATCAAATAAAACCTATGGTACCTATGGTGAATAGTGACTTGAATAGTGACGGATGAATAGTAAATTTGTGAGTGAATAGTGATGAATAGTGACGGGTGAATAGTGACACGTGAATATGTCGGGTGAATAGTGAATAATGAATAAATTTGAATCTATGAAAGAACAATGAATAAATCAATTATATAATAGCTCTATAATTTTATAGAATAGCTTTACTAGTAATTTGAACAACAAAATTACTGAAATAAATTACTTACTAAAACAATCTGAATTCAATTGCTGAATCAAAAACAGTACATGGCAGTTTACTGGTTTACAAAGGTTGCTGGAGTATATTGATACTCAGCAATGACTGGGTTTACTACAGAGGATGAGGAACAGGAGAAGTGGTAGGAGAATTTCTCTCTCTAAAACCTCTCTCGTTTTCTCTCCTCTCTGTTTTACTCTCTTATTATATATATATATATATATATATATATATATATATATCAATTTTTTTTTTTACTCTCCTCGTGTAATCTCATAACAATGACACATTTAAAAAATGTTCACGAAACATTTATACCAATTGGGTTGGAGAAAAATTAAAAGGCCAAACTGCCGTTCAATGGGTACTCAAAAACATACCTCCAAATTAAGGAGGCAGTGTTAATGAGGTAAATTGATACATTCAAAACTGAACACATATAATAACAGCTCAAAAAGAAGAAAATACATCTTACAAAGTTACAAGAAGAGGCTACAATATAAAATATCATCACTGTCTTGGTCAGATGCCGGCTTGAGATTGCTGGCCATGAAACAGTCACTTCTTGCTTATATGACTGTACACATTAGAGGAAATCGAGCTTGTGCCAAGAAACAGTCACTTCTTGCTTATATAACTGTACACATTAGAGGAAATTGCAGTCAAGCTCGTCCCAATGGCTAGTATGATAACCAAAACAGCCACAATCTTATCCCTCCTCCTAGATATACCATGAACATCTCTGTCAAAAAGTTCACTAAAGCCATTAAAAAAGGTGTTATTTAGGTAATTGAAGTACTGTAATACCAAATCACAGAGAGAAATTTAAGCTAGTACCTTAAAATAATCACGCTCGGGAAAATAAACATGAGGCACATGACTGTGGTGGTTCCCATAAACTGAAAGAAATACCATATGTTGGGGATAGCTACTGCCACCATGTATATGAATGCCAGGAGAATGATTGTAATAGATACAAATCTGAAGGTGTCTGTGGCCAAAATAGGTTTCCGTGGGAAGAACAGTTCATCCACATTGGCTCTGAGGGAGAAGTTCATGACAGGGAAAACCATCATCAGGTGGATTGCATAGCTCAACCGAACAGTGTCGTTGAGTAATGAACCGATTACTGAGTCAGAACTTTGATCGAAGTTGACTAGCATATCAGCCATGATTGAGTCGCCAAATAGAAGGTATCCGAAGAAACCAACAGCAAAGTAGATGACCACGCAGAGTACCAGAGAAATCCGGACTGCTGAGCTCATTTCAGAAGGTCTATTAAGTTCTGCTCTCACTGGATGAACTGCAGCATTTAAAAATCACCCGATGCCAATTACTGTACAATCACCAACGGAATTTATGTGCCTTTTCAAATTTAGTGATCAGATTGAAACTAGAAGCACAATTACTTCAACAAATAGCAGATAGATTTAGAGTGTAAGACGGTATTAACCAAAGGGTATAGTCTTACTATTTACATGGCATCCGAAGCTAGTGGCAAATATTGGGATGGTAGTGAAAAGATCAAAGAAGGATACCCCATTGGCAAAGTCTGGCACTAGTCTTAATCTTTCCGTTTTGCCCTCCCACGTCGCATGAATTGCCATTGTGGAACATATGGCAACAAACAACACTGCTAGGAGGATGGACAAAGCTGAAGCATGCTTGAGGGATTCTGCAGTAAGCACGCAGTAATGGAGTGGTCATAATGCGAAAAGTACAACTTCTTTTTTTAAGATAGCATGATTCCTGCCTTGAGGATCAGAAGATAACCTCGTCAAAAACTGACATTTTCTTTCAGTTCTTTTCATGCTGACTAAACAAGTAACTTCTCGTCGGTTCAATATGTCAAACTAAATTGAAAGTAACATAGGCGATATTGACATCTTAACTAAGCTGATGCAATTGTTTTAACAACCACGCGTGAGGTAACTAATTGACTCTACTAACCTATGCTGCGTAATAAGAGGAATGGAAGCAGAATGAAGAGCATGACAAAAAGGAGTGCACAAGCACGTGAGTTCCACCATTGGATGCCAAACCATTCTTGTAGAACCCCCAAATGCAATGTTCCTTCAGATTGATTTCCAGAGAGGACATCCCCTAGCAAAATACATGAACAGAAATAAAGTTGTTAGGATTCATGCACCAGGTCATTAATTAGGTCATAATCATTTCCTTCTTTCTTTATTCAATCATGAACAAACCAAATGGAGCAAGGGGTGACAAGTTGCCTCATTGATCAAATGCACGTGTAATAAACAATTAGTGAGTTCAACTGCTGAAATTTATGGGCCTAGAATTTGGTCTTGCTATGCAACTCCATTTACATATCTTATCGCCGTAATCAGATCAACCAAACATGGCCTTGTTGCAAAAGCATAGAATACATTGGACTACGCAAGTATTATGGCCTGTCTTTTTTTAATATAACTTAGGAGTTCATGATAGCTTACACACATCCTGACTAATCGTGGGGCTCTAGTCCCACTGTCGACTAGCAGTGGACCAGTTAAAGATAGCACTTGGGAGGATTCGAATCTAAGAATGTAAGAGTATGATGGCCTTAAAACTCTTGGAATCATCTCTACCAATACACCCCCAAAGGCACTAACCATATACCCCTAGTCCATTGTAGTGTTTTGACAAAAAACAGAATAGGCCTATCTGGATTTTCACTTGTCATCTCAATTCAGATATTGCCAAGGAGGTGTACCCCAGAATCTAAGCAAATGGGGGATCAGGACAACTAATCCAGACAAGTTATTTCCATTGCAAACCGACACTACATGTGGACAAGATTGTGCACCGTTTTATCCAAGTAAATGGGGATGAGGACAACAAATTCCTGATAGGACCCCATCACAAATTCCAACCTGGCAACTGGCAAGTCAAATGGCCAATTATCATACCAAACACAAAACAGAACCAGCTAGGCTCCAACGAGTGGTATAAGAGGTTTTTTTTTTTGGAAGTAAATCGCAGGCAAAAGTGAATCAGACGAATTTAATTGGAAATGAAGTAAATTTTGTTGCGGATTTGACCCAAAACATGCACAGTATCAAGAAAGAACACAAAAAGCGACAGATTTTTCTTTAACTGTGTACGTCTACAGCTCACACGAATTTAATCGAATGAAATAACTGTGTACATCTATGGCTCACACGAGTTTAATCAAATGAACGGAGAGCACAATTTAAACTGGTTGTTGCCTACATCGAATTTATGATTGTTACATTACTAATTAACAAAATGCCCCTGTCTACAGTTCCGAGCCGTTGCCCTTGGGACCAGACCGAGAAATCCAACACTGACATAGTCAGCAAAGTGGTAAACCAAGACTTGAATCAGACTTCACAAAGCTCATAATAAAGTTTCCATTTGTTCATTTGCCAAAAGAATTTAATAAGATAGTTACGGTATAGTTGTTTAATTATGAATTAAACAAGTTGAAAACAATATTTCTGCAAATATGTCCATACATTTTTGGACTAATTTGAAAGGAAAACTAATTAAAGTTCAAGAACGTGGGCCAACAAGTCTCAAATTTTTTTTATGAAGGTCAAGAGAGTAATTTCACTTATCAACTCACCTGGGCAATTGCTGACTAAAGAGAGGCTCAATAAACCCTTTAAACACACACCCAAACCCAAACCCAAACTTCTGATGTGATGTGGGAGCCATCCCAACAAAGTCAACAAGTCTGAAATGGAAACCAAAAAATTCACACAGTGCTGCACTTCTCTTTGTTTTCGCGACAACCCAAAATTGGTCCGATGTTTCAAGTTCACAGTTCCAACCTTAGTCAGTCACATACTCATTCAACACGACTCAACGCCCGTGCTCTCAATCTTCATTTTGCGCTCACTCTCTCAATCCTTGCGAATTACTACTTCGGTAGTTGATGATGTTTTGAAAAGACAAATAACACAATTGCTCAAGTGCACTGAGCGCATCAAGTGACTTGGTTCAAAGAAATAACAATTAGAAAGTGAAAAATCAATAAACCAAACACCGAAACTAGAAAAAAAACCCAGTTGCATGTAGACCTTACCGATTATAATCAAGTAAATAATCATCGCACCAAGGTTCGTTACCATCACGCAAACTTGAAGCGCAACCGACCCGATTTTCCCAAACGACTCCGCCATGAGACCGCCGTAAGTAACCGCTTTACCGGAATTCGTGTACCGCAAAAGGAACTCCACCGTTATCTCCACCGATAAAGCCACGATCAGTATCAGAATGAAGCCCGGGATTACGCCCAGCACCTTGAAGGTCGCCGGGATCGACATGATTCCGGCGCCTATCATGCTGGTGGAGACGTTGAACACCGCGCCTGAAACCGACCCGCCGCCGCGGGGACATTGGATTTCCGGCGACCGGAGCTCGGGCAGGAGCGGAGCGGCCGATTGGGCATCTGGGTTTTCGGGCTTCATCCTGTTTTATTTAGAGGTGGAGTGATTTTCGTTTCAGATTTGTCGTGCATGTTTTGCGGGGAACGTTTTATGGTCTGTTTCTTGTGTGTGAATGTGTAAGGATTCGTTTCATTGTACCCTGCCACATCACATGATGGGATTGGACGATGACGTACACCAATTAATTCTTTTATGTATGATTGCAAATCTAGTGGGTCTAATCTCTTTTGTCTCGGGAATTGATGTGAAGATGAGTTTTTGACTGTTGAATTTAATATAAAAAGATAGGAGTATCGCATAATATAGCGGTGAAAAACTTCTCGGCACATAAGATCCTGTCTTCTAGTTGGAATATCTAGGACGGTCCACTAAGGATGGTTAGGTCGCCCCGAACCCATTTTTTGTGAGAATAATGTGTGAAAAATGTACAATATTCGAGAAAAGCATCTATATTATAAAACAGGACGGTTTTCTACTAAAATGTCTATTCATACAAACAGAACACCCTCTACAACCGTTCGATCATACTTCCTATTAACTTTGTTGCCGTCGGATCGAATGAATATTTCCTAATATGAAATTAGTGACTAATTATGGTAATTTATAACTAATGAAGTTATCCTAATCCTAATGCTATAAGTAAATTGCTTTTCACACCCCCCCGACACCACACCCCTCCCGGTCCCACACCCTTTTTCCGCTTTTACCCTCCCTCAGCCCTTTTAATTACCTCCCTCCGCCATTTTAATTGGCCCTGGGCTCTGCTGCGCACAGTAGCCCCTAAACGGCAACGTTTGGGTTAAAAAAAATCCTCACCATCAATTTTTTTGGAGATTGGAAGGCTCAGTATGTCGGCAAGATATTACAAGGTATGATCTCTATTAGTTTGTCAGTTAGCAATAATGTTCTTGAGACAAAACATAAGAATCATAGTCATTGATGCTAATCTCCTGGAACTGATGTTTATTCAAAATAGACCTGTAGGATCAGGACATTAAAGTATCAAAGACAATGACTTTGCACTCTATTCTCCTTGTGCAGGACATTGCTGAATTATATGAGGCTGAACATAACTTCGAGCAGGCTATTGTTTACTATGAAAGAGCTGCTGATCTTTTCCAAAGTGAAGAAGTAACAACATCTGCAAATCAGTGCAGGCAGAAAATTGCACAATTCGCTGCCCAACTAGAAGAGTAAGCCATTCCACTAATTTTATATGTATGTCTTATGAAGCTGCAGACTTTTGAAGCCTATTATTTCCTTCGCAGTTCAGTCCACTTTGTATGTCTCTTACATTTGTTTTAGCATCTCTTACTCATAGGAATTGGCTGCTGCGAGCTAATGACAACGTTAATGGTTCTCTTAGTTGACTTGACTCAATAACTGTGCCATTTTTTTGATGCAGTTCATTGTTAAGTTTTTAGATTTGCAACAATCTACTCAGTTTTATAGTGCAGAAAACTGTGGACATCTTTCAACGTACTCTTGGACACACTGAGAGCTCATTCTGGTTGTTTACTTTTTTGTGCTTAATAATAGCTCATACTTGACAAATTGTCTAGTTTGAGAGAAATAAATAATCATATCATTAGTTAAGTTTGCCCTTTACCAAATGTGCATGCACATACACATCTCAATGTTAGGTGGCTTTACGAAGAGGTATAATGAGCTTCCTCAGAAAGAAATGAGAAGTGTGGTGATAGGGATTTAATATGCTCCTAATATTTCTTCAGCTACCAGAAGTCAATCAAGATTTATGAGGATATAGCACGGCAGTCTGTGAACACTAATTTGCTGAAGTATGGAGTTAGACTGTTAGAGGACATCTTCTTAACGCTGGGATTTGCCAACTCTGTAAAGGCAAAGGGGATGCTGTTGCAATTAACAATGCATTAGAGCGATACCAGGTTCAAACATGGATCTTGTCCAGGACCTTGAATTTTTATCTTATGAAATAGTAATTTTGCCCTTTATTGCTTTATTGCTGTATGAACATTCAATGCAATTGCAGGATCTGGATCCAACTTTTTCTGGAACACGAGAGTACAAATTGCTGGCGGCATGTATAGCTTGTTAAAACATTCATTCATTCACTTGGCTTCGGATTTCTTTATAGTTTCCACTTTGACTACGAATTCTTCTTAGAGTTATGAAATGGATTTCCTTTTTGATGTACAAATTTGTCTCTCTTGTGGCAGGATTTGGCTGATGCAATTGACCAGGAAGATGTCGCCAAGTTCACTGATGCTGTGCAGGAATTTGATAGCATGACCCAGCTGGTAATTTTTTATTTCTGGTTCTGTTTAGAACCTATCGAAATTTCGAGTCTTACTTGTTTGCTTTTGGGTTTTTTTTGTTTGTTTGTTGCTGACCTATTTATCGCTTTGAGGATATTCGCTTGATTGAGCTTTGCTCAATTGAATTGAATTGCATTTTTGGTTTTTATTGCAGTAGCCATGTAGTGTATGAGATACTCCTACCCGTTTTTACTTTGATTTGTGGATGTCTTGCCCAAATCTACACTCGAACTGAAGCTCCCCCTTTCCTTGAATCCAACCTATATAAAATTGGTTAATACTTAAATTTTCGAAGGGCAATGAAGCTTTTACTCAAATCTGAGTATAAGGTTTGAGTGAAGGCTGGGGACGGTCTTACACGGTAGTCCTTTGTATTTCACTTAAGCTGCCTATTCTTTGATCAAGTTGAAATGGCAAGTGACATGATTAAACCGACTGCTGATCTTGCTTAAATTTAGATGCTACATCTTATGTAATTTGAAAACAAAGCATTTACTTAATTTGTTTCCCCATGTCTTTACCAAATAGGATGCTTGGAAGACAACCCTTCTATTGAGAGTGAAGGAAGCGCTGAAGGCAAAAGAACTAGAGGACGATGATCTTACTTAAACGTCGTTTGTAGACTTATTGTTATCCGATTTGCATTTCTGTGATATGATTGTACTGCGTGGTTTGTCCAAACCGTTCTTTTTGTGTGTACTAAACTTGAGTGTTAATCTGAATGAATGTGCGAGTATAACTGAGTTGCAGTTTTCTTTCGCTAAACGGGGTTGAGTTCTCCCTCCTTCTAAATTTGGGTATAAACAGGGGTTCATTAATAATCTTCAACGCGGAAGATGTTGAAGGAAATTCCCACTGGAAAACCTCTTGCTTCTTATCTGTTCTGTTGGACCAAAGTTTCCATCTTATTGTATTTGTTTGTTAGAGATATAGGTGAAATTCTGGTGTTTGGTAGAATGGGATTCTTACGGGGATCTCCTTGTTCCTTCTATGTTGGAGTGAGCTGTCAACGATGGTTTTCACAATGGGCTTTTTTTTTTTTTTTTTTGGGCTTGAATATTTTGCCAAATTTTGGCAGTTAGATCCAGTGATTTTGGCTTCATTTTCTCCTCTATATCTTCCTCCAAAATGGAGGATGCAGTTTGGTAATCTAAATATGGAGTATGGGTAAAGAAAATGGAGTATAAATAGTAAATCCTTCATAATTTTTAAAAATGTTAACTTCCTTGTCTCAAATAAAGAAACAAAATCTTGGGTTGGGGATTATGTGAGATGTTACAAATGACGGTCGTATTAAAGATTTTCGAAAGTCTACAGCCACTGCATGCTGTGTGGGGTTTACTTCGGGCCCGCACGAATGATTTGAGCCATTCAATAATATAAAAAAAAACTGAGTGGACATCTCAGAACATCAAATTGATCCGATATGTGTAGGTGCTCGGATCAAACTTCTCATCTTTCTGTACACCAGAAAACCAATATTTCCATTTTTTTCGATTTTTCATAGATGAGAAACTTGATCCGAGCACCTACACATATTGAATTGAGCTGATGTTCCGCCGCGTCCACTTGATTTTCTTTTTTTAAATTATTAAACGGCTCGCATCATCCGCACGGGACCCGAAGTGGGCCCCTCACGGTGAGTGGTGGCTACTGGCTAGACACCACAATTTTTTTTAAAGATTTTTTCGGGTTTAGGGGCCACCGAAACTTCCAAGTCCCAAATAGAGGGGTATATAAACAAATGGACACATGCATTCGGAAAAATAAACAACTAGGGTTTTGCTTCTAGTGTTTTGGATTTCTAAGGAACCAAATCCCTTCTAAATGGCCCTCCGGATTCTTCTCAACGGAGGTATCGCCGCTGCCGCTGCCCCTGCAAGACATCACCGGAAAACCGGATTATTTTTATCCTCAATCAGCAACAAAACCAACAACCAAATCCATCAGAAGCGGGATTTCGCTATACGAATCACTGATGATATGGACGACAAAGGTATCTGTTTCTCGAATTCACAATCCTTATATACCTTTGAATATCTTTCGGCCACCATCAAGGATCCCAACGGACACAGCGAAATCCTGGACATGGCTAAGTTTGCCGTGAACGAACATAATACTAAAAGCAATGCCGAAGGAGTAGAAAAGGGGAATAATCTCCGGTTGGACGCGGTCCTGGTCCGTGAAGCCGAGCTTCGATTTGAGTGGGGCGTAACCAAATTCGACATCGCATTGTCCACGTCGGAGGAGGGCTCCGTCGACCATGGCTTCTTGAATCCCGTTTACAGAGCAACGGTTTCCAAGTCCAGGGCCGGTGACCTCACGTTGCGCCACTTCTACCGGTCTAAACTGCGTGTGTGACGGCACGACCGCCCCTTAAATCAGGTTGCAACTTGCAAACGGGGGACGGATGGACTGGGCTGGGTTTATGAAGCAACAGTTTTCAAGTCCAGGACTGGTGGCCCTCAAGTTGGGGCCGTTGGGCTACAATTTCCGGTTTGATCCGTTGAAAGAGTTTGAGGCGTCCTAAGAAGAACAGTATGCTCTGTTGACGCGTGGGAATTTTTTTGCGTGTGTTTTCAGATGAAGAATTTGTAGAAAAATTAGAATTCTTTTTTATTTTTTATTTTTTTTGGGGATCTATTTTTTATGTTAGCGTTTTTTCGTGAAAATGATTGTTTTCCGTGGTTTATCCAGACTGTTTTAACTCGGGTGTTAATGAATTTGTGTGAATGTATTTGAAGAGTTGCGAGATTTTCTTTTGCTAACCCGAGGTTCATAAATAATCTACAATGTGGAAGATGTTAGAGGAAATTCCCACAAGTAAAATCTCTTGCTTCTATTACTTTCGTTGGATCAACGTTTTAATCTTACAGTACTTGTTTGTTTTTTGTTTTTTTTATAAGTAAAAGAATTTTATTAATCTCCAAATCCGAAAATTACAAAGATTAAAAGAATAAGGGTGTTTGTTGGTTAGAGATAAATTTTCAAGTTGGTAGAACCAGAATGTACAATTCGGACTTTGCTTTGTTCGATTTGGTTTTCCAGAACCACCCGCTCTCTCATTATGGTTCTAATAAATTTTCTCCCCAATTATTACTCTCGACTTATTATCCCCGAAACCTCCCTCAAAATCTAACCATGGAGTGACATGCTAATCTACCTATATAATAAAATACAACAGTATGGGGACAAGTTGTTACAATAGCTAAGATTGATTTGATCTAAGGGCTTATTTGCGCTCTCTCCAACTCTCTTAACAAAGTGTCCACAATCTTCCAAATATTTTTTACAAAAATGCCATCACAGCTTTTTACCCACTGGTATCAGCTTCTGTCGTCTCCAACTCTCTCAAGAAAACCCAGCTCCTGTCATTTGGGCTTCTCACAACCCCCCCATCTCTCTCTCCCGCTCTCATTGGTGTCATCTTTTGAGTCCCCACCGAGTCTACAAATCCCGTCGGAAGCTGGGCCAAGAATTCCGACGAAATCTTTCAAGTTCCAGCGACAAAATCAAGTCCCCACCGAGTCAACAAATCCCGTCGGAAGCTGGGCCAAGAATTCCGGCGAAATCTTTCGAATCTTTCGAGTTCCAGCGACGAAATCAAGTCCCGTCCGAAGCTGATCGAACCAAAGTTGGGCCAAGAAACCTCCGTGAAAGAAAAGGTATTGGGTCTAACGAAGAAACCATTTGGGATTTTTTAAAACCGTGTGAAAGCTAGGTCTATTGGAAATTTTTGGGATCTATTTTTTTAAGCTATGTCTATTGGGATTTTTTGGGAGTTTTTTGGTGTCTGTTTCTTTTTACTTTGAGAGCTTCAACACAGCAATTCCTTCTGTCGACTTCGGCATGTCCGTGAAAAGGAAGAGGGGGGACTTTTTAGTTTTAGGGGATTCATAGAGTAAATTTTCGTGTTAGTTATTGGGTTTTATCTATTCCAGAGACGGAACCTACATATATTTGAGGTGAATCCCGTAGAAAACCCTATCTAAATGGCTAGAGGGTAGATTAGCACCTAAAATTAATTGTTACTATGTTGCATTGTATTTTGTCTGACTAAAAATTGTCCCATTTTCGGTTCCCTAATTTTATACATATTGTATTTTGTCAATTAGTTCCCCATAATATGAGTTGTTAACTTTCTGGAAAAAGAAAGCTCATTTTCATATATATGTACAGCTCGATCTTGAGCATCACTATGATGACTTGAATTGTTAGGAGTTCTATGCATTGACAACTGTAAGCTCTAAGAAAAATAAATGCAACTGCAATTCAACTGGGAGCGAAGTGCAAAAGAACAATCATTCTTCTTTGGAGAAGATAAACAAAAGAACCAATTATTCTTGGGTGTACAACAAGTTAATTTGTTCATTACATTCTTTTGGATCATGTTTTTATTGCGACCAGCAACTTAGAGCATCTGTATCAAGCTCTTCAAAGACCCCTTTAGGCTAAAGTGGAGAGGAAAAGCTTGGAAAACCTCATGCACTTCGAAAGCTCTCTCTCCCTTGGTGCACTCAATAATGTAAAAAGCTACGGTAACTCTTTAAAAGTAATGAGGCACTGATCACTTGCTATTCACTTTTCTAATGTTATTCTTGCACTTCGAAAGCTCTCTCTCACCTTTTTTAATATTTTTCCTGCACTTCTAAAGTTCTTTCTTTCGGTGGGTTTGTTTCGTGCCTTTTTAAAAAAATAAAGAAATAATATTTTTAAGGAGATAATTTTAATATAGAGAGACAGATGCAATAGACATTTTAAAAATAGGTAACTAAAATAATAAAGTGACTTTTTAAGATATAAATTGGTCCAAAATGTAGAGAGTCTGATATGGAAATAGGAGTCCAAAGGTGAAGGGACTCCTCAAACCTGATAAAGACCTAAGAAGTCCTAGGTAAGGAGGACACTCCAACCTATTTCCGTCATATGCGGATAAGCCCAAGAGGTCCCAGCACCGTAAGGACTCTTAACCTGATAAGCAGGTACAGAGTCCAAAGGTGAAGGGACTCCTCAAACCTGATAAGAACCTAAGAAGTCCTAGGTAAGGAGGACACTCCAACCTATTTCCGTCATATGCGGATAAGCCCAAGAGGTCCCAGTACCGTAAGGACTCTTAACCTGATAAGCAGGTACAAGAGTCCAAAGGTGAAGGGACTCCTCAAACCTGATAAGAATCATGGGATTCCTAAGGTTAGGAGGACACTCCAACACCTATCTATACCTGCCACGAGCGAATGAGACTTAAGAGTCCCGGTCCCAAGAGATTTCTCCCAAAATGCCTATATAAAGATCACATCTCCACCTCACAAAGGTACGCAATGCAAAAACTACAGAACTCATACTCAGTCCATACTATTTTCTAAAGCAGATCGACTGACTTAGGCATCGGAGGGGTGATGGCGACAGCCACGCCAGTGCCCATAGCTTTTCTGTTTTGTATTGCAAAGCCGTTTCATTCGCTGAAGGACTAGATGGACGGTTGAGGAACCCCTCTTCCGGAGGTGACCAAAAACTGCTTCATCAGGTTGTATTTAGTGGTTTTGTACTGTGTTAACGCCTTATCCATGGAAATTGAAAAATACAGTTTTGATAACAGATTTCTTTGTACCAAGTTAATTTTCAGCAATTTGAGCCACTATCAATATTCAAAGGGTAGTCCAATCGGGGTAGGTAGTGCCGTAGGTACGGACAAGCACTAGTGATAATATAAATCAAAGTTTTCAAGTGAAAACTTCAAACCAAATGGACCAAAACACGAGGGTTTTTGGTAAATGTTGCAAGGGGACACTTCAAGCCAAAACGGGCAAACATGAGGAGGTTTTTTGGTAAATATTTTGAGGAGATTTTTTAGTTAATAAGTGAAGAAAGATGCATAGAGAAATAATCATTTTTTAGGAAAAAAAAATGTCATTCTACTTCAAAAAAAGAGAGAGGTTATTTCTGAAAATATTTGGGTAAAAGTAAAAAAAAATTATTTTTTCGATTCTTCTCGTTGAGACGAATCAATAACTTATAAAAAATTGGCGTAAAACTAACAAATGCAAAAAAAAAAAAATTCAAATAAGAACAAAACTTTCCAGATTTAAATTAAGTTCAAAAGAACAGAGAGATAAAACTTACAGATAACCGCGAGAGATGAGTGGTTCTGGAAACTTCAAGGAATAAAGTGCGTCACTTTAATTGGCAGCTCCACAATGGTTTTCACCTCTCTTTTTTTTTTGGGCGCCCTTTTTTCTTTAGGCTGATATATTTTGCGAAAATATTATATATATTTTTAATCGTCCAAAACTGCCCAAAGGGCTACAGAGTGGAAACAGAAATACAATCGGAAACGAAAGATAGACAAAAGAGATGTGGAGGAGAAGACACAGAATTGACACGGAGGAGTCTCTCACCAATTAGGTCTTTGGAGATGAATGAAAATCATCACAAATTGTATTTATTTTTTGTCACAAATAATATGAGTGACAAAAAAAAAATTTGACTAATTAATGTTGTCGAGAATTTTCACTTGGTGACGAAATTTGTTTTTCATCTCCTTTAGCGCTTTTTGACAACGAAATATTTTGTCGCGAAAAAATCAAGTAGTGACGATTTACTTCGTTTTTTGACGATGAAATATTTCATCACCATTTTGATAATTACTCGTCACCATTTTCGATTTCGTCATTAATAGTGATGTAATTAATCAAGGTAAGCAGGAGATAGGTGACAAAAAAATTTCTCACCAAAAGTAATCCATTGGGGACAAAATAAAATTTCATCACCAAAGATGACCTATTGGTGACAAAATTTTCCAGCGCTAACATAACGATCCGCATCGTCAAGCACCACAACCCAAAACATAATAAAATTGATTGTTTCACGCCACCGGCCAACTCGATAAACAAAAAATAACTAACGGAACGCAATCACCCACTTCCTTAAGAAACTACATAATCTCTCGATATGCCTTCCACATACCCTTCTCTCTACCAGATTCCCCACTCTCTGCCTCTCCTCCACAAACAGGAGCGTTCCCCCCCTCCCCTCTCAAAGTTTGTCTTGTTTCTCATATATAAGCCATGCACAATTCTCCTAGCAGCTCACATGTACACACACTTATTAGCCACCTTAGCACCCACGTGCACCCACACACACTTCTCTGCCATCTTAGCCTTTCCATGGAATAGTCATATATATCCATCCAATTCAATGCCCCACTGCTAGAAATTAACACCAAAATAACTAATGGACCGTTCTCTATTTTTGTCCTTTTCTTTTATCAAAAGGAATTGATCTTTGATCCATCTTTCTTATGTAATAGTAATAATACCCATGTAATACACACACACACATGCGCGTGAACACGACATGTCCACTTTGTGCACCAATAATCATATTATTCAAATTACGGGTATTACAATCCCTCTTTAATTTAATGTTCTTATGCAAAAATATTTACCCTCTTTAATTTAATGGAGCTCCATTAGGCTGGGGCTTTATAATTAAATGTGATCGGGTCTCACAGCTAATATAGAAATTGGTGACAAAAAATTTCGTCACAAAAGACATTTTCATATGAAAAAATTAATCCCATATTGAAAATATAGGATTAATATACATATATGCTTAAACACTAAAATATATTTCAAATCTTTAAACATTAAAATTAGCAATTTTGATAAACATAACCCAATTTAAATTACCTCAATCGAAATTTTGAGCAAAGAGTTGTCAAGAAATACTAAAAATTTCCGGCATTTATTTTTTGTTTTGAACTCTGATTGATACGTAGAATTACTAAAATTAGAAAATACCTATAATTATCCGACTTTTTCCACGTCGATATACATAATGCCTGTATTAGGCATAGTAATGCTATCAATACAACTTTAGGTTGCGTCCAGTACCCCCCCTTTTTTTCTTTTTTTGACAAGGGCAATCAAGCAATTCATTTCACAATATCTGAAGGCTACAAAGATTTCATCAGTTTTTTTTTTAAAAGGCAAAAAAATTTATTAATCTTTAAAAACAAATTACAAAGATAAAAGGATCTAAAGCATCAAGCCGGAGAAAAGACCCACAAGGGAGCAACATCGATCAAAGATTTCATTAGTAAATACAAAAAAGAACCAAAACTACTAAAACCTACACCGGAACACATCCACGAGAAGGCTCCAAAGCATATATTGCCAAAGCAAACCCTACATAAATGTAGGATATCGAGCCCGTCTCCAATTTAAGTAGTAGAGCTCAAAGGGATGCCAAGCTCAAACCATAGCTATAGGCGCAGAGCCGCTTGATACATGTGATCTTACATGCATCTAACAGCTTTGAACATAATTTTTTATGAAATTGTGTTTTAAGCTTGTGTTTGTATATTTCTACTATCCCATTTCGTATCAGGCCTCAGAGCAGGGAGCCGGGTAGCCCAAATCTTCGTACCAAAAACTCAGTCCAAACTTGGTGAGGAAGCCACTCCACTCTAGCTAGGGCCCGGAGAAGTGAATAGCCCCTTGACTCTTTTTTTTTTTAATTTTTTTAATTTTTTTTGTATTTAGTAATTTTTCATCGATTTTTTGAGTATTATTATTTTGTCATGATGAGAAGAATTTAAAAACAAAAAATTACGTTCGAAATTCAATTTTTTTTAATAAAGACGAAAAAATTGATTTATTGGTGTCTCTATTCAAAAAAATTTAGATTTTTATTTTTTATTTTTACTTTTTAGATTCTTCTCATCATGACAAAATGATAATTCTCAAAAAATCGACGAAAAATTAATAAATGAGGAAAAAAATTCAATAAGAACAAAAAAATTCAGCCAAATAACTTATTTAGTCGAGGGAGCCCGATATTTTCCTCTCTGACTGGCGGGAAAGGCTTTCCTCATCTATCAGCCACCTAAGCCCACCCTAGGGCCTAGAGTAACTTGTTGGGGAAGTCACTCCATAAAACAAACCCCTGTACAAAAAAAAAAAAAACCCCTGTACGTTCATAAACAGGCATTCGTGGGACACCAAATGGGAGGGAGGGGGGCTGCTGCGCCCCGTCCAGTTTTGCTTTTGGGGGCCTTGTTTCGAAATTTCAATAAGGTTCCATTTCGGAACATAAAATAAATATTTATTTTTTAATAAGATAATTTTAAGCATAAAAATAATATATTTACGTAAATAATTTTTTTATAAATATGGATCTTATTTAGTAGATCTCATCAAGATCTTTAATACGGTGTAAAAAAAATTAAAAAATTATTTTTTATTTACATTATTTTTGAGTTTGAAAATGTGAAATAAGCTGTTTATTTTTTAAGAAAATTTCTGGAACGGGGCCTAAAAATCAGAATTGTTCATTTTATGGAGATAGTCGAGACCTTTGACCATGCAAAAAATGGAGTCCTATGTTTATCGATCGACGTCTGATCGGAACACATTTGTCGTTTCATAAGTGCACTTATCACACTTTATTGTACCCATTTGTTCGAAGATAAATGTGTTCCGATTAGACATCCATCTTTAACCAACAAACACGAGCCTTTTCCGCTCGAAAGTCTGGACAATTTTTACAAATTGAACGATTTTGATTTTTATCGTGGGTAGCCAAACTAGACCAAACTAATATTCTGAAGTAACCAAAAAATAAAAAATAAAAACTGGACGAGACTGGTTATTAATGCTTTGTTTTGATTATTTTTGAATTTTTTTATGAGAATAGTAAATGTAATAAATTAAAAGAGATAAAGAGAAAAATAATTAAAAGTAAAGAGAATCTTTTAAAAAATACTTTTGAAAAAGTAAAGCAAACAATGTATAAAGGGCAAATTTCACTAACCTCCACTGGGGTTTCTAACACAAACAGATATCTCCCCTGAGATTTCTGAAATAACACTAACTTACCTTCTTTTTCTGACAAAGCAAAAAGTGACCCCCTACCGTTACCTTTCAGAGAATGGCGTTAACATTGGCAAAGGAAATAAATTGCATGGAGTTATTTGGAATGAATCACACCTCAATTTCATTTTTTGGAATGAATCAAGTTAAAAATAATTAGGCGTAATATATATTTTTTGCCATTTTTTATATTTTTCTTTTGTCAATAAAATTAAAAAAATAGAGTTGTTTGAATCAAATTTATGTCAAAGCTGAAATAATTGACTTGTTTGGGATTTATAGGATTGCTTCTTGACGATTACAATAAAAAAAAATTCCCCAATTTCGTATTGAAACAAAAAAACAAAATTGGAAAGAGAGTTTATACTCATGGATCTATTTTTGTTTGCAAAATGGCATGAAAGGGGTCCATCTTTTATGTTTTATTTTAAACGTGTTGTCGCTCTTATGCTATCGCCACCATTTCATACCACCATTGTTTTTTTGTGTCTTAAATCTTTTTTTTTAAATTATTGCCTAATCAACTCGTTGTTCCCTCACCATTTAACATACCTTGGCCTACAGAATCAATTACACTCAATCAAGCTTACCTTCTAAGATTTGGGTACTGAGAGTTTAGCAACATTATGCAATGAAGCAATGCACATGGATAATTGTCTTGGCTTTTTGCAATGGTATAATCTTTAGGTTGAAAAATGTAAGGCAGACATCTTCCTTTTCCATAAGGTCCTTGCTCCAACAACATTTGCATTTTTTGTGTCCCCCCATTGATACACCCGAGTATTCCATCTTCTTGAAGTTCACAAAATGTTCAAACTATATCACAACTTATACATTTTCTTTTATATTCTAGGATCATGCTTGAAATTTGGTGGTCCTTCAAAAGTTCAAGAAACACTAGAGAATGTTGAATGAACCAATAATCTAAAAATAAATAAAATATGCAAATTAAACTAACAAAGGCAATTGTTTTAGGATAAATAAAAAAATTATTATTAAGCCAAACCACACCTAAGGGAATAGGATAGTTGTGGCAGATTTGAAGACATAAAAAAATAATGGTGGTATGAGATGGCGGAGGCCGCATAAGAGCGACAACAAGTTTAAAATGAGACATAAAAGTTGGACCCTCTTCATGCCATTTCACAAATAAAAATAAATTCAAGAGTATAAACTCTATTTCCATTTTTTTTTTGTTTCAACACGATGGGGAATTTTCTTAATTATAATCGTCAAAAAGTAATTCCATAAAGCCCAAACAAGTTAATTATTTCGGCTTTGATATAAATTTGATTTCACACAACTCTATTTTTTAAAATTTCATTGACAAACAAAAATAATAAAATAATAATAAGATTACACCTAGTTGTTTTTAAGTTAATTCATTCAAGAAAATGAAAGTGACGAAGAGTGATTCATTCCAAATAATTATGTTCAATTTGTTTCCTTTGTAGTATTTTTGTACTTCTCTCTCCAATGTTAACACCATCCTTTGAAAAGTAACGGCAAGGGGTCCTTTTTGTGCTGTGTCAGAAAAGAAAGGGAAGTTAGTGTTATTTCAGAAATCTCAAGGGCTGTTTGTGTCAGAAATGAGAAACCTCAGGAGAGGTCAGTGAAATTTGCCCATGTATAAATGAAACTGGAGATGACAGGCTCCCCTCGCTCACAGAACTACTGTACTATAGAAGAAAAGTGGCACTACTTTACAGTTTACAGGGACTTCGAATCCTTCAAAGCCAAGAACTCAAAGACGAAGAGAAACCATGCTGCTAGCCATACTCTCTAGCGCTCTCATAATATATGCAGTACACATAACGGTACGGATGCTTCTTATTAACGGATATCACCCACCGGAACAAAATCAATCCCATTGCGGCAGGAACACTATTCAAAGGCAACCATCTATTAGGATCAATTATTACCTTTATTGTAGGAGACTTATTCTCCTAATTATTTTCCTTCCAAATTGGTTGTATCCGTTTCCTATATGCATGGTTGTATTCTTCCATTGAAACTTAAGGAAATAAAAACAATTCATTCAGTTCTTATCATCTCTCACTGTCTCCGCCGCGAACGGAGGCACCAGCCGGAACGATGGCGAAGCATAGGAAGAGGGGAGAAGATTGGGAGAAGAAAGCCGAGGGGAGCCTGAGCCACCGGGCCCTGTACAATTGCTTCACCCTGAGCCCCTTCAGCTCCAAGTACGAAGTCGCGGCTGGTCTGTTCGATAAAGCTGCCATTGCCTTCAAACTTGCCAAATCATGTAACTATTCCTGCACATTTCCTTTCGTTTATCGGTTATTCCTTCGGATTTCCTTTCCTTTCTCGGTTCTGTTGTTCTACTTATTTTCTCGATCATGCGGTACAGAGGAGGATTTTTTTTCCCCCGCTTTTTGTTGGGGGTTATTTTCTGAATTAATTGTGAATCTGTGATGTATTGAATTAATGGTGATGTATTGTGAGAGAATGATATATTTCCTAAAATGGAAAATTAGGGGGTGTTTCCCGTAGTAAAAAATTTGTAGATTTTTTTTTGTATTTGAGAAGTTGTCAGGTGTATCCATAATAAGTTCTTGAGAAATGTAAGTTGTTTCCTGTAGCTATTGACGGGCTTGTGAGTAATTTGTTGACGGGTTTGTGAGTAGAGTTACTGTAACAAAAAAGTTTTTGTTGATAGCTTTTTTTATTAGTGAAAACGAGATAATAAAATGCTAAAAAAAATTGTTAGTGTAAACGAGATGGTAAAATGCTTTAAGTTTTTAGTGTTTTTTTAGTTGAAACATCCCCTTGGTAGTACTTAAAAAAAATAAGAATCTCAGCGGAATGAGGCTTAAGTAGTCTGTAGGAGGTACTAATTGACAAGATTTGCTAATTAAGGAGTAATTATACACATATATGACTATACTCAATATTTATACGTATGTTCCTATGTATATATACATATATAGTATAGTATGTGTAATCAGGTTCGGGGTGGGTACGGGTATTCGGGGTGGGAATTATGGAATCATACTTGCACCATACCCGAGCGGTTTTTCTTTAAATCTTACCATACCTGCTACTATTGGGGAAAATTTAGGGTTGGGTTAACCCCGCCTCCAAATGGGCGGGGCGGGGCTGGTATCCATTGGAAATGGAGAAATTGCCATCCCTACTAGCATCAGGACAAAGCCTGACTTAAGACTTAACTTTTGTCATCTTATTTTCACGGAAATATAAAAGTACAATTGAACTCCCAATTAAACAGAGACACCTTCCAATCTAAATCCTGCTTGCAATTGGTTGATTTGGTTTCAGCTTTTGTGAATGGAGTTGATGAGTAATCCCAAAGGTTGGGCCGGGACTTGGGGGTTTGGCCCCTCCTAAGGTTTTAGCTTTAAAATTGTCCTTTAAGAGTGACACGCTTAACAGCGGTAAGGTGAGACTCTTTGGGATTAGCTTGATAACAAGCACAAACTCCGACACTAAAGGCAATATCGGGCCTACTTGCAGTAAGATATAGGAGATTACCAATCATACTACGATAAAGAGTCTGATCAACAGAGATACCATCTAAGTTTTTAGACAATTTGGTGGTGGTGCTCATGGGTGTGCGAGAGTGCTTAGCAGGTTCAAGACCAAACTTCTTAACAAGATTAATCGCATACTTTGTTTGACAGACAAACATTCCATGTTCAAGTTGACGAACCTGAAGCCCAAGAAAATAAGCAAGTTCACCCATCATACTCATCTCAAACTCACTTTGCATAAAATCAGAAAATTCATTAACAAGAGTAGGAGAAGTAGATCCAAATATAATGTCATCTACGTAGATCTGAACTACTAGCAAATGCTTACCCTTATGTTGCACAAAAAAGAGTTTTATCTACACTCCCCCTAACAAAATCATTACTTAAGAGAAAAGTGGTTAGTCTTTCATACCAAGCTTGGGGAGCCTGTTTTAACCCGTACAAGGCTTTGTTTAAACAATACACATGTTCAGGTTTGTGTGGGTCTTCAAAACCTTTAGGTTGCGAAACATAAACTTCTTCCTTTATGATGCCATTAAGAAAGGCACTCTTTACGTCCATCTGAAACAATTTAAAGCCCAAAAAGCATGCAACAACAAGCATAATGCGGATAGATTCTAGCCTAGCTACTGGTGCAAATGTTTCGTCAAAGTCAATACCCTCAACCTGAGTGTAACCTTGAGCAACTAGACGAGCTTTATGTCTCACCACAACACCTAGTTCATTAGATTTGTTCTTAAAAATCCATTTTGTTCCGATTATGTTCAAGTCAGAAGGTCTAGGTACTAATTCCCAAACATTGTTTCGCTCGAACTGACGAAACTCTTCGTGCATGGCATTAACCCGACATTCATCAATTAAAGCTTCTTTAATATTTTTTGGCTCAACTAATGAAACATAACACACATACGATACCTCATCCGGCATTTGTCGACGAGTCTTCATAGGATCCATGACATTCCCAATTACCTGACTTCTTGGATGATTAAGTTTGACTCGTGCTGATGGTTCCAACTCTTTTTCCTCATCATGTGTTTCACAGTTCTGCTGTTCATCTTCCTGCTCTTCTTCTTTTTGTTCTTCAGAATCCTGCAAATCATTAGTTTGACTGGATACCTGCACATCCGCTATATCCTGCTCAAGTACAAACTCATAGAACTCATTAGATATAGTATCATTATCATTTGACGAAATTTCATCGACCACTGCATTTACAGACTCCATGACACTGTGAGTGCGTAGGTTATAGACCCTAAAAATTCTACTGTCTGTGGAGTACCCCAGAAAAATTCCCTCATCGCTCCGAGCGTCAAACTTACCTAGTCTCTCCCTATCTCTCAAGATATAGCATTTACTCCCAAAAGTTTTAAAGTATTTAACGTTAGGTTTCTTACCGTTCCACAATTCATACGGAGTGTTCCTGGTGCCAGGTCTAAGATAGACTCGATTGATAATATAGCAAGCAGTATGAACTGCTTCAGCCCAAAACCTAAGCGCAATTTTCTTAGCATGAAGCATAACGCACGCCATCTCTTGTATCACTCGATTTTTTCTGTCAACGACTCCATTTTGTTGTAGAGTTTTAGGAGCAGAAAATTCATGTCGAATGGCAAGATCATTGCAAAAATTTGCATATTCACTATTTTCAAATTCCTTTCCATGATCTGAACGAATGCAAATAATGCAACCAATTTTCATACCTTTCTCATTTTGAACACTTCTAACAAGAGCTTTAAACTCAAATATAGTTTCAGATTTTTCACGAAGAAATTGTACCCAAGCAAAACGGGAAAAATCATCAACAATAACAAAAATATACCTCTTACCTGCAATGCTTTCCACTCTAGAAGGTCCCATTAAGTCCATATGGAGAAGCTCGAGAGGCCTCTTAGTGACTATTACATTGGTCTTCATATAAGAAGCCTTGATTTGCTTGCCAAGTTGGCACGGACCACATATGTGATTCTTCGGCTTGCTGAGCTTAGGCACACCTCTAACCAATTCATGTTTAGTCAACATAGATAAATCTTTATAATTAATGTGTCCAAGCCGTTGGTGCCAAAGTTCAGTGTCACTTAGTAGAGTAGATTGACAAGTAATATCATTGATAGGTAATATACCATAGCAGTTATCAGAATTGAGAGTACCATGCATGACAGTATTTCCTTGTTTATCTAAAATATAGCAATCATTTTTAGAGAAATGAACTTCATGATGAGAGTCACACATTTGGCTAATACTAAGTAAGTTAGCTTTTAGCCCATCGACATATAAGACATTTTCAAAACAAGTTAAACCAGGAGCTTGAATGGTTCCTCTACCTACTACTTTTGAAGTATTTCCATCGCCAAATGTCACTACACCTCCGTTATATTTTTCTAGACTAACAAACATTGATTCATCACCAGTCATATGACGGGAACATCCACTGTCAAGGTACCACATTTGAGAGTTTTTCACCTTCAGTGCTATATGAACTGCCATACATCTTAGGTCACTCCTTTTTACCCAAATAAATTTTGTCTTGACTTGAACAGTTTTATTAGGATGATATTTAAGAGCCATGCTCCTACCATTTCTGTGAGAGGTCCTCCTAAGTCTAGATTGTTGACTACTGCTATTAGTATGAGCAAACTGACTGTATGAACTTTCTACGTGAGAAGTGTTGAACTGTGTCATTGTGGGATAACCATGGAGTTGAAAACACTTTGGCCTAATATGTCCTCTAACTTGACAGTAGTGACATATAGGAACAAATTCATTAATCTTGGATTGTATTGTCTCACTAGGTTTTTTAACACGGTAATTGACACTATCTTTAGTACAAGTTTTTGAAATTACCTTTCCAGACTCCATCTCAATCACTTTACCTCCAGTTTGAATTGATGAAGACGCTCCCTGAAAACCGAGACCTGTCCTGTCCCCTATTGGTCTTTGAGCGTCAAGAATGTCTTCTAATTGCTTAGAATCTGTATTTAGACGCTTAAAAATAACATTAGCATTGGTTAGTTCAACTTGTAAATCATTAATTTTACTTACCGCTATGTTATTTGCATCAAACAACACTTTGTTCTTCTCCTTAAGACTCCCAACCTGCTTACTGAGTTGATCTCTTTCATCCGTGACATTATTCAAAGACACTCGCAATTCTTCTACTTGTCTTTTAACCATAGCCAACTCCAAGTCGGACTTTTATACTTTTCTGCAAGCTTGAGATTTTTCTTGTCGATTTTTAGGCTTTCTTTGTATAGCTGGTCATACTTTTCCCTCAATTCATGCACACTTTCATCCTCATCAGTTTCTCCATCATCACTCTCTTCTGAGGACTCATGATTACTCGAACAAGAATGCACTGATGCTCCAAAAGCAATGAAGTTTTTATTGTCTTCATACTCTTCCTTAGACTTCTCTGAGTCACTATCATCCCATGTTATATTAGCCTTAAAAGTTGCCTTCTTTTTCAACTTGTTTACGCATTCATGAGCCACATGACCAAAACCTTGACATTCATAACATTTTGGCCTGTCGGTGGTCCTTGGTACCCTTCTTTCTTTTCTAGTGGAAGAATCACTTTTCCCTTTGTCTCCGGATTTCATATCCCTCACACCATCTTTAGGCATTTTCTTTTTGAAAAACTGTTTGAAGTTTTTGGTGAATAAGGCCATTGCTTCTAGGTCATACTCATCATCGCCGTCCGAATCCTAGACTCGCTCTGAGAGCTTGAAAAAGCAATCGGCTTAGCCGAAGGTTTTGTTTTGATTTTAGAGATTCGGGCTGCAACATATCTGCTTCGTAGGTTTGAAGGAGACCAACAACTTCTTCGACAGATTTTTCTTTGAGCTTACGTTTACCTTCAAGCATAGTAACCTTAGTTTTAAAACGTTCAGGTAAAGACTTCAAAAATTTTTTAATCACCCTAAAAGGAGGAATGGGCTCGCCGAGGGTTTCACAGCTATTGATTATGGAGATCAGCTTGGAATAAAACTGATTGAATGTCTCCTCCTCTTGCATTCTAATCATCTCAAACTCAGTAGTCAGCCTTTGTAATTTGGATTGTTTGACTACATCCGTTCCTTCATGACACGTGACTAAAATGTCCCATGCTTCCTTAGCGATTTCACAATTAGCAATCTTTCTATGCTCATTAACATCCACAGCACTGAACAAGATATCTAACGCTCGATTGTTGGCTTGCAGTTCTGCCTTTTCCTTGGTAGACAACTCAACTCAGAGGTGAGTTTAGGTACATCTTTCTCCTCTACCTTTTTCGTGGGAGGAGTGTACCCAGAACACAAGAATCCCATATATCCTCATCGACTGATCTCATAATAGCCTTTATTCTCGACTTCCAGTAATCAAAATTTTCAGTATCGAGGATAGGTGTACGATTAGACGAATGACTCATAGTTGTGTTCATGTTCATTATGACAAAGGATCCACTCAAGGAAGATTTCCTACGACTGCGAGTGACCCGCTCTGATCCACTTGAAAGTCCTATTTCGCAACTCAACCAAACAGTAAGCAATAAATAGGAAAACGAAGAACGACAATGAACACAAGATATACGTGGAAAAACCCTAAATGGGCAAAAACCACGGGAAGGAATCAAACACTAAAAATAACATCGTGCGATTACAAACGACCTTAACTCACAATTGAGAATCCTCGCAATTGACTAAAGACCGAATGCCGAATCCTCGTTCACCGCACGAAGTGTTTGATTGCCGATGCCTCGAATCCTCAAGCCTTCCGAAACACTTTCAGAAATCCACTGAAAGTCAACTCATGTAGATGAATCAAGGTTTGTGATAACTTCTTAGAGTTGCATTTGATGCACACCGATCAACCGATCTTTTGACTCCAAGAATCAATCAAAACGAACCACTGGAAAGTTTCTCCTCACCAAACTATGTCTTTGGCTGCTCTCTCATATCTCGTTACCACGGACAATGATAAAAGGCGTGTATTTATATCTCCAGCTTTTCACACACTCGGTCGACCCCCTATGGAACTCGGTCACCGACTTCCAAATTCAAGCGAGCCAATTCTGGACAGTAGGTTACGAATCGTAAATGGTGTGATTGGTCACCCAGGATTAGTCTAAGTGTTGTAAACTGACCCAATTATCTGGGTTATTAAAAATAAATAAGTTGACGAGTAATCTGGTACTATAACATTAGTGGTGGTGAAAAGTGTACTCATCAGTCATCACTTGCATTTTGTTTATCAAAATGCAGATTTTAACTATTCACTCGCCACGAGCCCTGGATACTAATTCTTGAGAAGCTTTTGTTTTTCTGTTTGTCTTTTATATTTGATACGACGATTTCCTATTATTCCCATACTGTGAAGGATCAGTAATCAAGAATCAAGCTAGGGTTTCTATATGATTCAACCTTATGGTCCTTACGTGTCGGTATATGCAATCATTTATCTCTTACGAGTAATGAATTCTCAGGGGACCAAGCGGGATCAGTGTACATGAAGTTAGCAAACTGTCATCTAAACGTAAGTTTCTTCATAATAGAGGTTATAGAACATTTTATGATCTTCAGTGTTAATTTTGCAGGTATTATCTTGCTATAAGCTTATATGACACTCCTAACTACGTAACGTTATAGATGGATATGAAATATGAAGCTGGTCTTGCTTATGTCAATGCTGCTAATTGCTATAAGAAGACAAATTGTAAAGGTTTGTAGAATCATGGCTTCTCTCTGTGCTGATTAATTGATATAATACCCTAATTTTCAGGAAAATTTGACGTAAAAACCAATGCTATATTGCCATTTATATATCAACTAGCAGCTAAAAAAAGAATGAATTTGATTGGTGCATCCTTAATACGTGGAACTCGAAACAAATTAATTTGCTGGTTTGCAAGTGCTATGATTCCAGTTTATAGAAATGCATGCCAAGGATAGTGAATCGGGGTGACAAGCTAAATAGCAACCTTCTTCTTTGGTTTCTTGTACAGTATTGTAGGTTATTTATTGTTTGAGTACGTATTGTTTTGGTTCCTTTCCAATTTATCCGATATTCTCGTAACTCAGATTGGCTTTAAACTCACTCATCGTAGGCAATACTAGGTTTTTTCTCTCTATAAAGAAACTGGAAATAAGCATACACTCTCACTTGTTTTATTGACTTTTAAAACTTTTGACTTCTATAGAATGCTCTTAGTTTACATTGCGTTAGTTTAACAGAAACAAATCCAATTCTTGAGGGATTTGTTTACAAAATTTCATTTCTGATTTATATTTGGACACTCTTTACATTCAGCCTTGCTAACAAGAGATAAATTTAAGGCTTTGCTTTATCACATCATAATTAGATATACAAGGTCCGACAATCAAGTGCATTTCATAACACACAATCACCATACAGTTTAGAAAGAAAAATTTACTGAAAATGGACTTCTGTTTAAGGTCCAAGAAAGTTGAGTTCTCGCTACACACTGAATGAACTCTATGAAAAGTAGTTTTCATTTTGATTCGTAAGTAACCTATACTTCAGTACCAGAGAACCAGTATCAAAAGGTTTCAGTAATTGGTGTTCGACTTTTTCAAACAAGGTTTATGTATCTCGCTTGTTCAGTCATATTTAAATATCAACATATTTAAATATCAACAATGTTCGTATATTGTCTGCTTTTCAGAGTCCATATCATGTCTAGAGCAAGCTGTTAATCTGTTTCTGGGGGTTGGACAGCTTCTGAAAGCTGCAGTAAATTACAAGGTACAATCTCTCCATTAATTTGTCAGTAAGAAATGGTGTTTCCTGAGATATAAACAGTAATAACCATAGTCATCTATTCTATTCTCCTGTTGCTGATGTTTATTCATAGTAGGCATACTTATGACGTGAAAATATAAATTACGATGAGTTGGAACCCTTTTCTTCTTGTGCAGGAAATTGCTAAATTATACGAGGCTGAACAGAACTTCGACCAGGCCATTGTTTACTATGAAAGAGCAGCTGATCTTTTCCATAGCAAAGAAGCGACTATTTTTTTGGAAGAGTGCTGGGGGGAAACAGCTGGACTGTTCAATAAAGCTGCAATTGCCTTTAAACTTGCCAAATCATGTAACTATTCCTATGTACACATTTCCTTTCATTTATCGATTATTCCTACGGATTTCCTTTCCTTTTTCGGTTCTGTTGTTCTACTTGTTTTCTCAATTGTGTGGTAGTATAGAGCAGGATTTTTTTCCTGCTTTTTGTTGGGGGTTATTTTATGAATTAATGGAGATGTATTGACTTAATGGTGATGTATTGTGATGGAATGACCTGTATCGTAAAACGGAAAATAAGTACTCCATTTCATTTTGCCCCTAAAAGTAGATTCCATTTTAAAAAGTTGGTGAGTAAAGATGTAATAAATATATCTCTATATAGGGTAAGTAAGAAAAGTGGAGGTAAAAGTAGAAAAGTGGAGGTAAAAGTTGATGTGGAAGGTGTGACAACGTCTCCTTAATAAGTTGGAGTTACAAAGCTGGACACTTAAAAAAGAATAGAGGGAGTACTTAAAAATAAGAACCTTAGCGGAACGGGGCCTAAGTAGTTTTAGTAGGTAGTAGTAATTGATAAGATTTGCTATTTTTTTTTGTAATTCAAAGCCTAATCTACTCTATCCTTGGAACTTGGGGAGGGGGATAGATGCTTACAAAAATCGAACCCTGGCCATGTGCATGGGAGTATAAGGGAGGCACCAACTGCACTCTACTTTAACTGCGATAAGATTTGCTAATTAAGGAGGTAATTATACACATATATGACTATACTCAATATTTATACAAATGTCCCTATCTATATATACATACATAGAATAGGATATGTAGTATGTGTAATCGGGTTTGGGGTGGGTACGGGACGGAAATTTGGGGTGAGAATTACAGAATCATACTTGCTCCATACCCGAGCAGTTTTTCTGTCAATCTTACTATACCTACTACTATTGGGGAAAATTTGGATATACCCCGCCTCTAAATGAGCTAGGCAGGGCTTGTATCCATTGGATATGGAGAAATTGCCATCCATAGTCCTGATGCTCTGAGCATCAGGACAAAGCTTGACTTAACTTTTGTCATCCTATTTTAACGGAAATAAATAAGAGTACAATTGAACTCCCAATTAAACAGAAACACCTTCCAATCTAAATCCTGCTTGCAATTGGTTGATTTGGTTTCAGCTTTTGAGAATGAAGTTGATGAGTAATCCCAAAGGTTAGACCGGGACTTGGGGGTGTGGCCACTCCTAAGGTCTTAGCTTCAAAACTTCTCAGGTCCTTTAAGTTCCTTTAGGAGCAGTCCTTATAGGGTTTGCTCTAGCTTTTAATTAAACCCGTTCGTGAATGGTGTGATTGGTCACCTAAGATTAGTCTAAGTGTCGTAAACTGACCCAAGTATCTGAGTTATTAAAAATAAACAAGTTGACGAGTAATCTGGTATACCATTAGTGGTGGTGAAAAGTGTACTCATCAGTCATCACTTGCATTTTGATAAACAAAATGCAGGTTTTAACGATTCACTCGCCACGAGCCCTGAATAATAATTCTTGAGAAGCTTTGTTTTTCTGTTTGTCTCTTATTTTTGATACGACGATTTCCTATTATTTCATTACTTTGAAGGATCAGTATTAAAGAATCAAGCTAGGGTTTCTATATGATTCAACCTTATGGTCCTTACATCTCAGTAGATGCAATTATTTTTCTCTTATGAGTACTGAATTCTCAGGGGACCAAGCGGATCAGCGTACGTAAAGTTAGCAAACTGTTACTAAAGGTAAGTTTCTTCATATTAGAGGTTATAGTGCATTTTATCTCCAGTGTTAATTTTGCGGGTATTATCTTGCTATAAGCTTACATGACGCTCCTAACTATGTTATAGATGAATATGAAATACGAAGCTGGTCGTGCTTATGTTGATGCTGCTAATTGCTATAAGAAGACAAATTGTAAAGGTTTGTAGAACCATGGCTTCTCTCTGTGCTGATTAATTGATTTAATACCCTGATTTTCAGGACAATTTGACTTAAACAGTTAAACCAATGCTCTGTTGCCACTTATATATCAGTTATATATGCAGCTAAAAAAGGAATGAAACTTGATTGGCTCACCCTTAATACGTGGAACTCAAAACAAATATGCTGGTTTGCAAGTGTTGTGATTCCATTTTATAGAAATGCCAAGGATAGTGCATTGGGGTGACAAGCTAAATAGCAACCTTCTTCTTTGGTTTCTTGTACAGTATTGTAGGTTATTTATTGTTTAAGTACGTATTGTTTTTGTTCCTTTCCAATTTATCTGCCATTCTAGTAACTCAGCTTGGCTTTAAACTCACTCTTCGTAGGCAATAGCAGGTTTTTTTTTTTTTTTCTCTCTATAAAGAAACTGGAAATAAGCATACACTCTCACTTGTTTTATTGACTTTTAAAATTTTTGACTTCTATAGAATGCTCTTAGTTTAACATTGTATTAGTTTAACAGAAACAAATCCAATTTATGAGTAATTTTTTTACGAAATTTCATTTCTGATTTATATTTGGACACTCTTTACATTCAGCCGTGCTAACAAGAGATAAATTTAAGGCTTTGCTTTATCACATCATAATTCGATATACAAGGACCGACAATCAAGTGCATTTCACAATGCACCATCACCGAACAGTTTAGAAAGAAAAATTTACTGAAAGTGGATTTCTGTTTAAGGTCGCAGAAACTTGAGTTCTCACTACACACTGAATGAACTCTATGAAAAGTAGTTTTCATTTTGATTCGTAAGTAACCTATACTTCAGCGCCAGAGAACCAGTATCAAGGGTTTCAGTAATTGATGTTCAACTTTTTCAAACAAGGTTTATGTATCTTGCTTGTTCAGTCATAATTAAATATCAATAATGTTGTTGGTATTCGTATATTGTCTGCTTTTCAGAGTCCATATCTTGTCTAGAGCAAGCCATTAATCTGTTTCTGGGGTATGGAAGGCTTTATGAATCTGCACTAAAATACGAGGTACAATCTCTTTTAATTTGTCAGTAAGAAATGGTGTTTCCTGAGCCATAAACAGTAATATAACCATAGTAATCTATTCTATTTGCTGTTGCTGATGTTTATTCATAGTAGGCATTCGATGGAAGTGAAAATATAAATTACGATGAGTTGGAACCCTTTTCTTCTTGTGCAGGAAATTGCTAAACTATATGAGGCCGAACAGAACTTCGACCAGGCCATTGTTTACTATGAAAGAGCAGCTGATCTTTTCCATAGCGAAGAAGTGACTTTTTCTTTGACAGAGTGCAGGGGGAAAATTGCACAATTCTCTGCTCAACTTGAAGAGTAAGCTTGTCCACAAACTGAATATGTACATCTTATGAGGCTACATACTTTTTCAAATCTACATCTTGTGAATTGTGGTCCAGACTCCAGGGTGCATCTCTTGTATCTGTTTTGATCTCCCTTAACTTTGCATAGGAATTAACTGCAGCTAGCTAATTCCATTGTTTACGGGTATTTCGTTATTGAATTGAGTTAGGTCTTACAACCCCACCACAACAATTTACTCAATTTGTTAAAGGAAATATTCACATGCATTAACCTGCAGAAACTTTGCACATTATTCTACTTACTTCTGGATACACTTTGATAGCTCATGCTGGTTTTTTTAATTGGTTTGCAATGAACAATAGCTCAATCTGGGATAAATATTTTGCTTTGAGCAATAAATAATATCAACATCAATGTCTTAGTTTACTCTTATCAAATTTGTACTCATGTGATTGTCGATAGGTTGGGTGCCAAAGTTGTTGGGATGCTTCCTTATTGTCGTGATGCCTATTGCTTCTTATCATTTTAATCTTTGTACTTCCTTCAAAGATTAATAAATTCTCTTTTGCAGTTCAAAAAAAATGTGTACTCGCGTGTGTACATGTCTCATTGGTTTGTAAATGATTATGAAACCTAAATTAAGATTGGGTGACAATGGAAATGAAGCCTGACATCAGCAGCTTGAACCTTATTTACCTGCTATATACATTATCATTTCTTTACAACGAGGTAATATGTTGACATTCTCATGGAGAGAGGACTGTGAAGTGTCTTGGTGGGGATGTTATATTTTCACAAGTCACAACATTTTTACAGCTACCAGAAATCAATTGAGATTTATGAAGATATGGCACAGCAGTTGTTGAGCGATAATTGGAATTATCAAGCTAAAGAACTTCTTCTGCACGCTGGCATTTGCCAACTCTGTAAAGGCAAAGGGGATGTTGTTGCAATTAACAGATCATTTGATCGCTACCAGGTTTAATATGGCTCTTGTTGAGCCCTGAAATTTTTTACTTTTTATTTGGTTTTACACTATTGCTTGTATTGTTGTATGAACATTCAACCACATGCAGGATCTGGATCCAACTTTTTCTGGAACACGAGAGTACAAATTGCTGGGGTATGTGTAGCTTGTAAAACCATCATTCGTTTTGCTTCAGATTTCTCTTATAGCTTCCATTTCCTAGAGTTACAAAATGCATTTCACATAATCTTGTGAACTCCTTGTCTTATTGGTTATTTCATAATTGACGGCTTCCGATGATCACCCTAGACCTAAGCTGCATCTTTTCTTTGGTTGTATTTGATAGTTCTATTTACAAACTCCATCTTGTTGTGATAACAGAAGTTAGCTTACAGGAGAAATTTTGCATCTCCTATTGCAGGACTTGGCTGATGCAGTAGATCAGGAAGATGTCGCAAAGTTCACTGATGCTGTAAAGGAATTTGATCGCACAAGACTCGTGACCCGACTGGTAAATTGCATTTCTCGCTACATGTAACACTATCAAAAAATGGAGTCTTCCTGCTTTGTGCCATTTTCCGGGTAGTTTTTACCTGCTTCATTTATACTGCCTCTCTTGAACCACTTTCTGGTTATGGATTTAGCTTTGCCAAATTGAATTGGAGTGACATTTTTTTATTGCTGTAGACTTAGTAGTATATGAAATCAATTTTGGAGGACAGCCGCTAATTAATACCATATCAAAATTGATTTTACTCAAATCTTCACTCAAAAGTTTTGAAGCCCATTTGATGTCCTTACACACCAATGCCTTTAGTGAAGCTTTTACTCTAATTTAATTAAGCTTAACTTGAGTTTGGCCACTAAAGTGCTGCATATGAAATGATGCTTTTACTTTTAACTTATTCTCAAATTTCAGAGAAAGTTTGAAGGCTGGAGATGGTCAGTCTTGGTTGTTATTTCCATTACACTTAAGGCTCGGTTTGGTTTGGTTTGATTTGGTTTAAGCCACCTGATCTTTCACAAATTGAAATGGCAGCTGACATGATTAACTGCCTGCATGCTCATTTCGCTTAAGTTTAGATACTACATATCATGTAGTCAGAAACATAGCAACTACTTAGTTTGTTTCCACATGTTTTACACAACAGGATGCTTGGGGGACAACCCTTCTGTCGCGAGTGAAAGAAGCACTGAATGCAAAAGAGCTATGGGACAGCCATCTATCTTAAAACTCTATTTGCAAACTTCAGCTTGTTATCTCATTTGTATTTCTCTACTGACTCTGCTACTTAGTTTATCCAAACTGTTTGTTTCGTGTGTGTACTAACTAAACTTGGTGTTAATCTGAGCGATATGCGTAACCGTGATCGAGTGGTGGTTTTCTTTACGTTAAATGCGGAAGATGTGGAAGGAAGTCCCCGTCCTAAAACCTGTTGGTTCTACTAGTTATCTTGGATCAATGTTTTAATCTGACGGTATTTGTTTGTTAGGGATATCTGTGAGATTTTATGGTGTTTGGAGAATCGCAGCCTAGCTCCTTGTTTCTTCTATTTGAAGTAATCTGTAATTTGGCAAGTTACAAGAGTCCGGCTATTTATTAAGAATCTTGCAAACATGACTTTGACCCTATTGACATTATGGGTGATTATGGAGTGCAGAATCTGGATAATATAAGAAAGAGCAATAATAAATAATTGAATTCGTAACTTTCAAACACAACTCCGGATACAATTGTGTCTGGAACAGTTTGATGCACATGAGTTCACTTGCATCCAACGGTTTCGGACTAAGTTGTGTCTGTAATCGTGTTCTAAAGTTGTGTGCGTACAACTCTCTGTATAAGAAATATGCTTCTCTAAAGTCTGTATTGGACTGCAGAGAATAGTTTGGTGTCATCTCATCCGTCCAAAAATGTTTTTAAAGGTTAGATTTCATTGAAAGTTTCTTTCCGGGAAGAAACTATTCTTCCCAAGAAGAGTCTTTTCAAAATTGAGCCATTAAATTACTAAAATGAATGGTCGAGATAAGACTACGTAGAGTTCTTTGCAATTGAACTACAGAGAAGGCTGGATCCGTAACGTAAACCTTACACCTCATGAACTGAATAATTTCCCCAGACACTTGGCAAATTATTATTTTGGCTAGAGAGTTGGCAAGTTGCAGGAATACAGCTGCTAAGACACGTTGTCAAAACAATGACTTGGGACTTTGTCAAGGAAACATGGCCAAGTCATGAGAGATGTTTTTTGGGTGAGTAATCTGAGATGGGCAATACTAGGAGTATTAGCTTAGCTACCTAAAAAAAAACAACCATAAAAACCTTAACCAAGTTGAGCCTGCAACTTTCTTAGGTTGGGGGAGAATCGTTGACCAAATAGTTGGCCCACACACTACCGTTGCATCATTTATCTATTTTAGCACTATAAAGCTCCTTTTCAGTTTCATCATTGTCTTAAAATATGAGTAGTTTTTGGGCACCGGGCAGGCACCACGCACGTGGTATTCCGTCGGAGGTTCCAGTCGTTCAAACGTATTTTTTGGACGGTACGGATTTTAGAGAGAGAAATAGAGGAGACAGAGTGGTCAGTGTGAGGGGGGGAGCGAGTGAATAAATTTGGACCGTCCAAAACACGTTTCGACAGTTGAGATAACCGACGGATACCGCCGCGTGATATCTGGTACCCAAAAAATTCTCCTGAAATATTGTTTCATGTTATGGTTTCATGGTTTCTTTCAACTGCTTCAGTTTTCAAAGTTCATACTCCTAGTTTTCAATTTCAAATGGGTGTGGATTTCTATGAAAAATAAGCACCATAAAATGGGTTTCATACTCCTAGTTTTCTCTTATTTTTCTTTTATTTACTTAATAATCTTTATATCTTTTTTCTCTTTTACTTATTTAATATTATTTAAGTATTCCGATTTTTAATCCGGTTGAATCGGTGCAAATATCTTCTTCTTTTTTATCATTTTATCTTCAATGGTCATAATGAATTTTGGCTCTAAAGCCTCTAACGAGCACCATAAGGCTTCTTATTTAGTTTCATGTCTCTCTTAGGATGCTCATTGAAATGGCTTAGAGCAAAAAATTCATTACGACCATTTAGGATGAAATGATGAGAAAAATAAGATCTTTGCATGGCTTCAAACGAATTGAAAATTAGAACATTTATTTTTTTACATAGTTTATATATTAAAAAATATAGTTAAGAAATTAAGTATTTCAATTTTCAATCTGTTTGAACTGGTGCAAAGATCTTATTTTTTTGATCATTTTATCTTAAATGGTAATAATGAATTTTTTGCTCTAAGGCTTTTCAATGGGCACCCTTAGAGAGCCCTAAAACGAAATAAGAAATTTTAAGGTGCTCGTTGAAAGACCTTAGAGCAAAAAATTCATCACGACCATTTAGGATTAAAAGATAAAAAAAGTAAGATCTTCGCATCGGTTCAACTAAATTGAAAATTGGAGCAATATATAAACGAAGTATTTATTCCGTTTGAACCAGAAATGTTCCAATTTTCATAGATAAACGGTGTATATTTTTTTATTTATTATTCATTGTTAAGACAAATTAAAATAATAAAAAGTTCTTAGGCCCCATTCTCTTGAACTTAACTTAAATATGAAAATTGTCCTTATTTGAATTTTTTTTGCATTTATTAGTTTTGCGTCAAATTTTTGTCAATTATTGATTCGTCTCAACGAGAAAAATCGGAAAAGTAATTTTTTTTACTTTTACCCAGTATTTTGCTAAAAAATGATTATTTCTCAAAATACTTGGGTAAAAGTAAAAAAAAAAATTATTTCTTCAATTCTTCTCATCGAGACGAATCAATAACGCAAAACTAACAGATGCGGAAAAACAAATTCAAATAAGGATAAAATTTTCAAATTTAAATTAAGTTCAGGAGAACGGAGCCTTAAATATAAAGTCAAATCTAAATGTACAAAACATATTTTAGTTGAAAATATTATTTGAGTTAACCAAATTAAAAATAAATAAATTAATTAATTAAGATAATAGAATTAAGAAATTAAAAAAAATTAGTTAAAATGGTGGGAGTTGGGGACATTTTGGTCTTCTTAGTAAGAGAGAGAGAGAGAGAGAGAGAGAGAGAGGGCCGGTGTCGGAAGGTGGGAAAAGCAGCTAAAAGAAAAGGACCGGGAAACGCGGCGGCATAGGAACCACGGGACTCAGCGAATCAGGAGTAGTAATGCTATTCTTTTCCTCAAGCACTACGCCACAGGGGTACAGACCTCATCCCCTGTCTCTTTAATTTACAACTTTGACTATTTGTATATATCTTGGGTCTTCGAATAAAGTTTACGCGCATAATCTCTAGACTAGATACCGATACCAATCTATAACGTCCATTTAGCGGGTCATTTAAACAACTACTTATTTTCCATGGAATCCGCAGAAAAATAACGAGCCACCCCGTGTGAAAACTATTTATGCCACGGTCACCATCGTGTGTTTATTACAGAGAGATATGAACTGTTCTTTTTTAAAACCCGCACAGTTTATGTAAAAAAAATTATTTTGATTGAATCTCGATAGATATATAAAAAAATATCAAATGTTGATTTATAGAACGGATTGCTTGTATCGATAATTTTAAAATTACATTGTTTATGATCGTCTATATTATAAAATGAAATTTTATTTCTAAGATATCTATCTGTCTAATTAAGCTAATTTTTTTTGAATGAATACATACTACTCTGTTGATTTAGCAAAATGAACGATTTAAATTACTACAAAAAATACGCAGGAAAATACTCCAGTGGAAGGAATTTGCTTGTCTGTGATTTCTGTGATGAAAGAGAGAGAAACGAAAAAGGATGACTTGGAATTTTGGGAACGAGTTGAAGGCAATTGTTGATAATAGAAAAAAAGTTGACAGGCCAGAAAGGCAAATGGTTCCATAATCCAGATGACAGTTGGTAGTCTGAAACAGTTTTAAATAAGAAGAGAGAGAGAGAGAGAGAGAGAGAGAGAGAGAATATCGACATACATAAGTGGACTCTCTTTCTTCCGCTTTTTCTTCTCTGCTTTTATTATTCTTCAGGTTCTCGTTGGGATTAATCTCGTCATCGTTTCTTTCTGGTTCAATTCATAGGTACGTAGTCTCAATAGATTTCAGATCTTGTTTATATATCTGTATATATATACGTATGGTATGTATGTTTGACGATTACTTGCTATTATTCATTGCTTTTCCATCGAATCTCCAATCAAGTTTGCATTTGTCGTGGGATTCAATGATTTCGTTCTTTTTTCTTATATGGGTCTTTCTTGATCAGATGAATTTGAAGATTTATTGGCTGATAGATTAATGTTTTTTTGGGTATTGAGTGTGAACAAAACTGCTATTGTGATGCTTTTAACTGCTGATTGCGGTTCTTGCGCTGATTGAGAAAAAGGAAATGAAAGAAAACAAGCCAAAAAAATTGAAGTGTAATGGATTATACTGTAGGGCAAAAAATGCCTCAAAGTGATAGCATCAATTACTTTCAATTCTTGATCAAATCTCAAAATCAAGTTTGTCATACTTTTGGGTTCTAATAATTACGTTCTGGGTTTTCGGTCATGTGTTTGCATTTGTTCAATTACAATAACTATAGGCTCTTGAGACTGATAGATTCATGTTTTATTTAGGTTTCGAAAGTGCACAAAACGGCTCTCCTCGTGATTGCATCCTGTTTGTGATTGTTACTCTTGATGAAAGAAGAAGTAAAAGACAAGTAAAAGAAAGGAGAGGTGGAGTAGATCTTCTGCTGCCTGAAGTGAAAGTGGTAAGTACTGCTACCATTTTTTTAACAGCCCCCTAGATATTCCCAGGTGAAGCTTTGGTTTGTTTTGGAAAGAATGGTTTCAACTGATAATGGTGAAAAGAATGAGGGAATTGAGGAACCTAATGATTCTAGGAAGGTTAAGAGTCCTCTTCGCATTTCTGCGTCTCAAAAGGGACTTATAAGCGACGTTAGCCCACAACACAGGCTCCCTGATGATTCATCTGCCTTGCCCAAAAGACTAAGGTTCCTCAAATTTGGTTCTTTGAATTCCCCGTCCCTGAGATTCCAGCGTCTTGCCGAGGAGAAAGATCAGATTTCTCGAGCGGTGCCTTCATCAAGTGGTCATAACATTCGAGATCGTATAACTAGGGTCTTTTCTCAAAAAATAGAATGGGGTTCTCTATGGAAAATGTCCAAAAAATGGATCAAGGACCCCTTGAACATGGCCCTTTTTGTATGGATTCTTGGTGTTGTTGTGTCTGGTGCACTTTTGTTCCTAGTCATGACCGGAATGTTGAACAGTGCCTTAAAATCGAAGTCCCAACGAGATGCTTGGTTCGAAGTTAATAACCAAATCCTCAATGCACTATTTACTCTAATGTGTTTGTACCATCACCCAAAACGTATATACCACTTTGTACTTCTTGTAAGATGGAGACCAGAGGACATTCCCAAGCTAAGAAAGGTGTATTGCAAGAACGGGACGTATAAGCCTCATGAATGGACACACATGTTGGTGGTTATTCTCTTGTTAAACCTTAACTGTTTCGCGCAGTATGCCTTGTGGTCTTAACTTGGGGTACAAGAGATCGCAACGACCAGCTATAGGAGTTGGGATCACTATCTCAGTGGCAATGGCTGCACCAGCAATTGCTGGTGTATACTGCATTGTTAGCCCCCTTGGGAAGGATTACGATTCTGAAGTGGATGAGGAATCACAATTACCTGTCACCACAGCTGAAGTTAGCCAAAGAAGCCAGTTGAGAGGGAAATCGATGCAGAAGAGATTTTCATTTGCTATAAGAGATGAGACGGTTGTTGAGAGCAGACCCCAATGGAGTGGTGGGGTGCTTGATTTTTGGGATGATATATCTTTAACTTATCTCTCGTTGTTTTGTAGTTTCTGTGTCTTTGGGTGGAATATGGAGCGACTTGGGTTTGGAAATATGTACGTTCATATTGTAACTTTTCTTCTTTTTTGCATGGCCCCTTTCTGGATTTTCAATTTGGCTGCTGTTAATATCAATAATGAGGCTGTTAGGGAGGCGTTGGGGGTTACCGGGGTCTTTCTTTGCGTGTTTGGTTTGCTTTATGGGGGGTTTTGGAGGATTCAGATGAGAGAGAGATTCAACTTGCCACCATCTACTTTCTGTTGTGGGAAACCAGATGTTGCAGATTGCACGTTGTGGCTTTTCTGCTGTTGGTGTTCTCTTGCTCAGGAAGTAAGGACTGCGAATTCTTATGATATTGTGGAAGATAAATTTTTCAGAAAGCAAGTGGATGAATGTGTCGAATTACCAGTTTCTCCCTTGCCTCGTGAAGGTGGAGACTTCCAGTTTAGGTCTGGCCCTAGTTCTCCACTTGGGAACAGTTCTTCTCCATCTCATGTTCCGAAAGCTAACTCTCCAAGTCCCAGCAGACTCTCTAAGGAGTACTATAGTCCAGATAGGCATCTTGCTCCGGTGGGGGAGGAATTCCCTACAAGTGGTAAGGATCAAACTATGACACCACCTTTTCCTTCACATATACAAAGAGATGCCAATTAGCACAAAACCCATTTCATGATGTCATTGTTGTTTGTATTAAAATAGATCAGAGACTAGTTTAGTAATTTATATGTATTTTGAGTGTATCCATATTCATTTTACGCACTCTTTCGTGGTAATTTAAATGTATACGTAACTCTTCTTAGTAATTTTGATGTATATGAATTCTCTTGAAAAAGTCGTTTATTTAACTCTTTTGAGTTACTGAACTTCTGGTGAAGTCACATCAATACTTCCTTATTTGAACTTGTACTCTATCTGAAGTAAGGATTGCAGAAGAATCTGTCCATGGGTGCAAGAATTGAAGGTGATAGCTCTTCCAATTTTTTTTTCTGCCATACAATTATCTGTCTGGTTAGGTGGCAAAATGTGTTGGTTCAAAATAAAGGTGGCAAGATGTGTGCCTCTTGATCTACCAGAGGTTCTGTTTGAGGTATCGGTGTGATGATTGAAGGGAGTTCTTGAGTATTTAGTTACACACCCGATCTCTGGGCCAAAAAAATTTCTTTTGATAGATATATATATGTTTTTTTTTTTTTTTTTGAGATTGGCGTTTGTGCCATTTGCAGATAACAGGCAATCTAAATAGTTTGTTACTTTCTACTCAAATACTACTCTTCCTTGTAAGAATGGAAGAACACTTCCATTTTGTGGAAGCATAGTCTGCTAGGCACATGAACGAGCCACGTCACTTCTATATTGTAACCGTGTCGTCTTTTTAATTTAGTCTCTTGTGGTGCACCTGTGGAATAAGATATGGTCCCATGAAATTCTTCTCTCCAGGTAGAGCTATAGCCCAAGAAATCACAGCTGAATCTCTTGGCCTCACAATCGCTGTCAACCGTCAAGGAGACTACGTGTTTTTAATTCCTTATTCGGGAAATTTTAGATTTTTCTGTTTATATGTCAATTATAGATGCCTATAATATTTCTTTTGAATATGTCCATGTTGTAGTTCTTGGGGTGATGTTGTGTCCGTGCACCATTTGCGTATCGGTGCGTCTCAGGCTATATGGACCAAGGGTAATGACTGCAGTTCCTTAGTCCCAGGCAAGGCACTCCGGTGGAGGGAGGTCAGTTTTTTCGAACAACCCTCCTGTGCTCTCTTGAGCCAATCCTCCTCTTAGCGTGTCCACCTCCTCTCAAACTGGCACGCTTGGTCCTCCCTTGGCTTGGTTGGGAAGGCATCCACTTTAGGGAAAATGACGGCCCAGGACGTGTTTTGATAATTAATACCCGTCAAGGACATGCTGAGAACATTTGAGAACATTTGTTAATGCTGAAAATGTCCTTAGAGGGTATTAATTATCAAACACGTCCTTGGCCGTCATTTTCCCTCCACTTTAAGCTTACTGCTGTATAGTTTTTTTGTTATAAAATACTAGTCGATGGTCTCTTGCAGTTTAGGTTAGAATGAGGTTCGAGGAACTTCTTCGGTTCATTGTCACACTATGAGGCTACTGAGCGACCTGGTAGCCCTCGCACTGGATGTCTGGGACCTTGGGGCTTGGTGATCGGAGTCCAGAGATAGGAATTCGTCAAAGTTCTCGTCTCACTCTCCCTTGAGAGGAGTTGAACCTTGGCTGGTATTAGATAAGGGTCTTTGCAAGAAGACATATACAGACCATGAGAGACGCGAGTGTTCAGTTATCCTCAGTACCTAACTGCACAACCTAGTATCTCTGCAGCCTCAGTATGGAGTCTTAAACCAGCTATAGCTGCCTGAACAGTTGCCCTCCATATATACTGTCTCCTTGTTTCCTGTCTCTAAGTAACTTCTTCTATTTTCAATGCTCTGATTGGTCTCTCTCTCTCTCTCTCTCTTCTCTCTCTCTCTCTCTCTCTCTCTCACACACACACACACACACAATATTGATTACTTCAATGCTACGTTATTTGAATTTGAACTTGTACTCTTATCTCGAGCAAGAATTGCAGAAGAACCTGTCCGTGGGTGCTAGATATTTTCTATGGAATCAAAGGTAATAGCTATTCCTATTTTTTTCTGCCTTACAAATATCTTGCTGGTTAGGAGGCAAGATGTGTGCCTCCTGATTTACCAGAGGTTCTGTTTGACGTATTGGTGTGATAATTGGATAAAAATCTTAAGCGTGTCCATCTGCACTGCTCTCCGAAGCCAACCCTCTTAACTCTTAAGCGTGTCCATCTCCACTCAAACTGGGGTGCTCAGTCCTCACCTTGGCTTGGTTCGGCTGGCATCCACTTTAAGCTTACTGTTGGTTCTAAAATATGAATCCAACTCCTGTCCAATCCTTCAAATTAATTGGGGAGAACAATTTTTGCCCGAAAAAATTTTTTCCGTGCCCGCCTTAATGATCAAGATGCTGGGCTCAGGAAAAACCTTTTCAGTCTGAAATTATACTCTCCAATTCATTTGAAGGACAGGAGCGGAGCTGGACTCCTAAAATACCATTTGATGGTCATGTACAGTTTAGGCTAGGATTAGGTTCTAGGTACTTCGTGGGTTAGTTGTCACAGTGATGGCTCGGAAAAAACCCAAGATGCACCCGTCAATTTACTCCTCTCCAACATGGAGAAATAGTACAATTGGGGGAACCGGTTTCTACCATTCTTTTTCGCAATCCGGAATTAATCCCACCAACCGCAATCTTAGGTCGCATGGCTGCACCATAAACTGGAACCCCCTTTCACAGTTATTTCAACCTGAGTTTTCGCAAACGGCGAAAGTGGCCCAAAAGATTTTGCTCGTAGTGGGGGTTGAATTTAGAGAAACTTGAGCCCAAAAGCTTTCGTGGGATCCATGCTTTACCGTTCTCTCAGCCTCTCAGAAAAACTTGCTTGAAGGCCTGTAGCTTTTTCTTTTGGGGAAGGCCTGTAGAAAGGTCTGAAACTCGTGTTCTTAATAGCTGGTGCTGTTTAATCTCGCAGATGAAGACAAATTAGATATTTTTCTCAAGTTCACACCTATGTTGTTTATATAGTTGACTTGCTATTACCAACTGGGGTTAGCTCAGTTGGTCACCCTTATACGCTTTTATAAAGGTGTTAAGGGGTCAAAATATCCTACCAAAAAGTGTGATTGGTGTGATTGTTGGCAGTATCTTCCCATTTGATGTAATTCAGATACTCATATTCTCCCGCCGCTTGTAGTAACAAAAATCTGACCTGCTATATTCTACATACTGTTTCAAAATTATTGCAGAAAAGCAAATTCCTTAATTATAGCTTTTGAAAAGGAAGAGTTCTATATTAGACTCTTGATTACCTCTCAAGATAATCCATAGCGCAAAAGATCTTACTTTTGGGCTCCGTTTGTTTGACCGGATATGAGCATTGAATTGTACTAATAGACTACAGATCCAAAGTGACCAATATATCCGGTGTTTGGTTTCTCTGTCTACAATCCTTGTTAAACATGTCGTGGATATATAATCCCGCAAAGTGTGTGATATACAATACTATGGGAGGTATGACTATTACTCATGAACCTGGTCAGTTTTTATCAAGTAGGAATGTCTATCACTTTTAGTTCTGTCAAACAAATGGGCCCATGACTCCCATGATGCTTTGTCAATTGATGTCAAGATAACTACTAATTTTGATTAGTTTAGCTCTAAGCGAGGCTTCGAGAAATAGACAAAACTTGTGGTGCCAGCTGGTTGAATGTCTACCTTTTTACAAGTTTTGATTGATTCGATCCATTCCTCTGTACATACAAGTAGCTTTCTACTTGCAGTATTTTAGTGGCCTTGCTTGTGAAATAGACAAAAATTGTGGGGGGGCCAGTATGACAATATCCGATAGTACAAGTTCTTCAGAAATGGACGACACAATCAACTGCGGTTAGAAGAAGAGGTAAACACAAGAAGAGAACTAGTCCCCAGGTTTCAGAAATCTAGTTTAATTTGGTCCTTTACATGAACCTCTGATCGAGCCATATGTCCCATGATTATGTAGTTTGAAGCTGTCTGTTCGAAGTGAACAGAAACCCAAGTAGAGGACGATTTTAGACAATTTCAGAAATGTTCCTTTCACATACGATTCTGAACACTTGATCATATGATTATGTTGTTTGAAGCAGTAGTCCCTTGCAGCTGGATCATGCATGGATTTCTACACCCTCTCGGAGATTACAATCTAGGTAGTCTTTTTATGACAGTATCCGGCCTAATAGACCGGCTAATCTAGGAGAATTATCAAGCTGAGCCGGATTAAAGGTAGAGTAATTAAGCTCGTTAAGACTGGCCTAACATAGAAATTGTGTTTTTATCAAAGAAATTGGTAACTATCGAACTTCAAACCAAGAACTTCAAGAGACTTTTGATTGCTAGGTGTATGCCACTACGTTAACTCCTACCTGTGAGGGTTTACAATCTAGGTCTTTCACTTGGGTTTATGAGAAATTTTGAAGTTTAAATAAAGAGAACATCAATGTCCTTACACATACCAATGTCCGCAAACATTGGACTAGCGCGGCATTTTCTTTTTTAAAGAATCACAACGGTCTTGTTCATTTTGGGGTTTCAAAGTCAAATCCCGCCTCTCATGGGCCTCGAATACTGGCCCCCACGGAGGCAGGACAAGAACCTATCACTATCACTAGTGCTAGCTGGTAGTTCTTGTGGTGCCGGATTGAATGTCCACTTTTTACAAGTTTTGATTGATTCCATTCCTCTGTACATACAACTGATACAGGTAGCTTTCTACTTGCAGTATTTTAGTGGCTTGCTTGTGAAATAGACAAAAATTGTGGGGGGCCAGTTTGACAATATCCGTTATTACAAGTTCTACAAAAATGGACTACACAATCAACTGTGGTTAGTAGAAGAAGTAAACATAAGAACAGAACCAGTCCCCAAGTTTCAGAAATTTTGTTTTGGTCCTTCACATGAACCTCTGATCGAGTCATATGTCCCATGACTACGTAGTTTGAAGCTGTCTGTTCGAAGTGATCAACAGAAACCCAAGTAGAGGACGATTTGGACAATATCAGAAATGTTCCTTTCACGTACCATTCTGAACACAATCTAGATAGTCTTTTTTATGACTTGGTATCCGGCCTAATAGATTGGCTAATCTAGGAGATTTATCAAGTCGGGACCCAATTAAAGGCAGATAAGTTCCGTAAAGACAGGCCTAACATAGAAATTGTGATTTATCAGAGAAGTTGGTAACAGTCAAACTTCAAACCAAAAACTTCAAGAGAGTACTTCTGATTGATAGGTGTCTATCACTGCGTCAACTCCTACCCGTGAGAGTTTACAATCTAGGTCTTTCACTTGGATTTTTGAGAAATTTTGAAGTTCAAATAAACAGAACATCAATGTGCTAGTGCAGCATTTTCTTTTTTTTAAAAACACAACGGCCTTGTTCATTTTGGGGTCTCAAAATCTATGGGCATGGTCTCCAATAAATTTTATCTTTCTATCTATTTCCATTAATTACTCTCAAAAACATTATTTACAGTTCTGACAAGGCTTACAGTCGTGTATTAGGTCAGATGAGGAGGGAGATCTTACCTCAACTTTTCTCACCCAACATTTTCTCCACAAACAAACACTAAACACAACATAGATTAACTAGGAAGGTGGAGTGGTTAAGAAGCCACTTAACTACAATTAGTTTTAGAGATTACTATTTCATTAGCATTGATTAGCTGGCATGACAGGTTCTTCTTAACATTAGGCATACAGTTCAAAAAACACATCCTGGCCAAATATCAACCATGAGTAATTCATAACCCTTTGAAACGCACACTTTTTGGAGAGTACGTACGAGACATTTAGGTCATTCGGTATTTTTTTTATTTTTCCCTTCGCTTCATCGTGTGAGGGAAAGGGAGTTGTGTTCTATCGTGTAGTTTCATAACCCTCCTGTTATTTTCGTACTACTTTCTTTTTGGCTCCTATGAAATCCATAGGTGTTGACGCTTGTAGTAATTTTACATTCTCTTTTGAAAGAAAAAACAAACACGAAATTTTTTGGATGCATATTGTAGCACATGTTAAACAATATACGGATGGTAAACAACCCTTAAAATTGGTGTACAATATGCAATTTTGTATTTTGAGCCACGAAATTCAGAAATCACCAGAAAATTCAGTAATTGAGTATCAAAAAATTTCATATATTAATGAACCACCAAAATTCATAAACACCGCCACCAAAATTCGCAAACAACACCGCAAAAATTTCATAATTTTGAACCGTGTTTTTTTTTTTTTAATACTTCAAAATTCATAAACAACACTGCAGGAATTTGTAAACAGCACCACAAAAATTCGTAGACGTAACCCAAAAAAATCATAAAATAAAACATGACCGCATCTCGAGCCACAAAATTCGCAAAATATTGTATGGTAGGTAGTATATGTGAAATGAGGAATTTCACGATCACAGCACGCTTGAATTGGGCTTCTTCTTTCTTTTTGAATTGGGCTTCTTCTTTCTTTTTTTCTGTTTAACATTCTTGTTAGTCGTATAAAGAAACCTCTGAATTGTTTGAAACTTTCTGGGTTAATAAGGTTTATGAGAAATGAAAGTTAATATGGTTTATCAGAGACGAAAGACTGTTTCCTTTTTTATGTCTTGGAAAGAAAGATGAATGACTGTTTCCGCGCGTTTTTATGTCTATTAACCTTTTCGATTTTCTCAAATTCTATTTTTGAGTATATAACAAGAACAAATTATAGTCTGGTTGCATAACTTTAAAACATAGAGCCGTTCAATGTATTTAAATTCATATGCATCAAGCGGTTTTGGACACTGTTGCGTTCTACGGTAAAATTCCGTGCATTGCTCTAACAACAATTATTTTTCTAGTGTACTTTTATTTTTGCTGGTGCTTTTACAGTTATATTACTAGTGCTTGGGTAGTAAACAATTGGTACGTACCTAGGCCGCAATAATTGAAAGTCCACTCAGATTTTAAGGTTAAGTAGGGGCTTAATAAGTCATTTGGCTTATTTTTTTTGTCCTTATTTAAATTCTTTTCGTATTTGTTAGTTTTTCGTCAAATTTTTGAACATCATTGCTCCGTCATGATGTGATGAATCTAGAAAGTATCTATAAATCAAACAAAGCTTCGTCTAATCAAATTTCGATTTAAGCCTTCTCGCGGAATTAAAGCCGAAGGATTGACGAAGGAGCACTCCACAGGAGGGCCATTAATTGGACCCACCTATAAAGTATAAACCTCGAGACGATCTGAAGCAACTACCGCTCCGATCCGCCAGGTAAATCGCGGTATCAGCTCCGGAGAGAAGTCAATTAACCCTGCCCACTCCTAGGCAAAGGGTCTTCCCGTTCTGCTGGGGCAAGCTTTCAAAATAACTAAGTTGGTCTTCCCCTTCCGCTGGGGCAAGCTTTCAAAATAACTAAGTTTGAACAAGTTACTTGCTAGTTAACCCGTGCAGTTGATCATGACACTTATTTCCAATTAAACTAAAGCAATATTGAAGTGCTCAGCTTGTGAATTTGGTTTGTTTCTCTATACCCTACCCATAGAGAGACAGGATCAAAGGCTTGACCACTTCGACCATAAATCAAACATTACCAAAAGACTCTCTGTCCCTCCTCTCTCTCTCCTCTATAAAACCCCCCTCTCTGACTCTCCCTCTTCACTGCCACCTTATTCCCCACCAACCCTTCTCTACTACTCCACATTTCATCTCTCTCTCTCTCTCTCTCTCTCTCTCTCTCTCTCTCTCTCTCTCTCTCTCTGTATGTGTGTGGAGTTTTCTGTTAATGGAAGGATTGGCTAACTCACAGGATACGCTGGAGGAATCTAGTACTAGGTTAAACGAAAGGGTGGTGCTCACCCTATACGAAGCGCTCAGCACTCGAGACGGGGACACGGTGCACAAGCTCCTCGCCCCCGACCTCGAGTGGTGGTTCCACGGACCACCCTCCCACCAGTTCATGATGCGCCTCCTCACCGGCTCCGCCACGTCGTCCACCTCCTTCGAGTCGTGGCCCAGTCCATCGCGGCCTTCGGACCGGCGGTCTTCGTCGAGGGCTGCGATCCCACCCGTTCCATCTCCTGGGTCCACGCCTGGACGTCAAGGACGGGATCATCACGCAGGTCAGGGAGTACTTCAACACGTCCTTGACTGTCACCCGCCTCGGCAACCCAGCTCAACCCTTGACGCCCTGTTCCTCGTCTATATCGTCGTACTCGCCCAACAATAATCCTCTTCATTGCCCGCCTGTTTGGGAAAGCAGCGTGTCGGATCAGGTCGGAAAATCTGTGCCGGGTCTCGTGCTGTTCGTATAAAATACTACTCCATACGCAATGAAACAGGGGCGACTCAAGCTTATTGGACATGGGGGAAACTTGATGTGAATTTAAATTTCCTTGTTGAACATTGACATTTTGTATGTGTCATGCAAACATTATTACAATTTTTTGGGAAAATGAAGGCCCAGGATGTGTTTTGATAATTAATACCCGCCAAGAACATGTTGAGAACATTTGAGAACATTTGTTAATGCTGAAAATGTCCTTGAAGGGTATTAATTATCAAACACGTCATTGACCGTCATTTTCCCCAATTTTTTTCCCTTTTGAAATGCGAAATTACTACTGAAGAATGGATTCTCTCTAATTTCTATAATTCTTGTATTTTTTCTTCATAAAAATATGAAGTTCTAGGGTAATGATCTCATCTCTCTCTGAATCGATCAATGGTTTTTTTTTTTAATCAGCAAGGAAAGTAACATTTCATTGATATACAATAACAATAATACAACGACGAGACATACACATGCACGTCTTAAAATTAGAAGCTCTAGGCATGGGCTTAAAGACGCACTGCCCTACAATTGAGAGCAATGAGAAGGGTACCCTTGCTAGGCTACTTTATTTCATAGGTTTGGAGAATGGCAATGTGGGTCTCACGTCGTAAGAGTTGGTTTTATCCGGTTAACTAGTACGTACTATCTAATACTTGAGTTATTGGATTGTTAACCAATAACTCGTACTGTTAGAAAGAGAGTAATAACTTTGTTATTTATACCTTCTACGTGCTCTCTCACGTCTAACCAGACTTTTCTCCTTAAACGGGTTAAAGATGAGTAACTTATTATTAGGAAGGTAGTGAAATTCGAAAACATGATCTGTCTGTTGCCTGCATTTTAACCATACTAAATTGTTAACTATCGACTCATGAACTAAAAGTTTAAACTGTTAAAAAGAGTGATAACTTTATTATTTATATCTTAGAAATTTAATCAGGCTAGTTTTGTACGATTATTTCTTCGGCTTAATCCTTTGTATAGAGAAGAGAAATAACTTTGTCCCACCCCCTCCCTCTCTAGAACAAGTAGTTTGAGACAAAGTCTTCAACCACAACCACAAGAACACAAGTGTTTTTGTGAATGTAAGTATGTGTGGTTTTAGCATTTTTAACAGTCCCAGTCCAAACTTTTTTTCCTCTTATTAGCCATTTCGAACGGACTCACAATTGTGTAAGCCAAAGAACTTCCAAAAATAGAAGATTCATGAGAGAGAAGAGAGACCACATCTAGGAAAAGAGTTCCAGTACCAATTAAGCGAATTCGGGGACCATGTTGTTAGGGATAACATGAGTGTTGTTTCCATCCGATCAGCCGTTGATGCTCGGCAATAGATGGCAAGCATCAGTATTGATAATTTCATCACGCTTGTCCCATTCGTTATTCCACATTATTGGCATTTGTAGGAAAACATGTGTTCATGTAGTAGTACGTAGAATTTGTTTTTTGGTACAGTTGAATTTTTTTTTTTTTTTGGCTATTTTTTTTTTCGGTGATCTGTCTTGAGTTTATATTAGGAAGTTAGAATGAATGTAGCTGGTAGGCCAATTTAAATTTGTTATTGGGACTAATAGTAGGCTTGAAAGATTTATGTTTAGCTCTCCATGCAACGCTTCGATCAAAAATTGTTCAGTACTTGTCACTGCGAGAATAAATTCTTTACACCGTCGGTGTAAACATTTGTTTCCTTCAAATCAATTATATTGCGCCACATCGCCATGTTCTATTAATTGGGATCACTGTTTTGCAACGTAGCGCGATGTAATTGATTTAGAGAAAATAAATGTTTATACCGACGGTGTAAAGAAGTTATTCTTTTTCATTGCAGCTAGCGCTTTGACAATACCTGTGGCGTTACAGTCCAAGAGAGGATATTTTTATCATTTTGTTTGACCAAGTTAACCGTGTTTGAAGGAGAAGGCAACGTAATAAGGGGAGAAATATTGTATATTGTAAGACAAGTAAGGAAAAAAAAATAAAAAAAATTAAAATAATAATAATAAATTGACGTCAACAAAAATAATAATAAAATTGAAAGGGAGGAAGCACCTTCCCTAAATGGTAATCAGGGATCTCACGTGTTTACTCATCTGGTGAGGGTTCGAACGACGTTCCCGCCTTCCCCAGCTTGCTATCTAACGTAGTATCCTTAATTTTCATTTTTTTAATGTCTATAGCTTCTTCCTCTTACTTCTTAAAAATAAAATACTAATAACAAAATCTACAACAATGTATTTCCGGTAGTTAAAAATTTGTAGATTTTTAATGTGGTTGAAAAGTTGTTAGCTATTTCCGGCAGTAAATAAATCGTTGAGAAATGTTACGTTGTTCCCGATAGTAAAAAAGTTTTTGCTGGGTATGTGAGTGAAAAAGTTGTTGATCGAGTAGGTAAAAACTTTTTTGTTAGTGAAAACCAGTTGGTAAAATGCTTTAAGTTTTTAGTGTTTTTGTTAGTAAAAACGATATGATAAAATGCGTTAAATTTTTAGTGGAAACGGGGTTTCATTATCTGGTGTTGTTCTTATTTTATTGACAAGTAGAGTTGAAATCATCCTATAACCAGTTATAATATGGGATCATGCTCTTATTTCACGAAATGGACTATGCATGATCAAGTAAAAGACTTTTACTATTTTTTTTTTGCTAGATCAAATTACATAAAAGTCCTACAAATATTGGGTGCATGCCCGTCAAAAGACGGCTGTTAATGTAACTTCACTGATTTTTTTTTTTTTTTTTGATCAGAATGTAACTTCACTGATTGAAAAACCCAAAAAAAAGAAAGAAAGTTGGTCAAGAATATTCGTAGAACTATTCTTCGGCATCAATTAAACAGGGCCCGAAACATACGAGAGCACTTGAAAAGTTCCTTTTTTTTTTTTTTTTTCCCACATTGATTCATAGAATAATATATTGTGATTCCATATCTTAGTGGAAACATGTATTCCTATTCGATTGAACTAGTCTATATGCACCTTGACTAATCGTAAAATTCTTCAGTAAATAACAGGAAAAACAATTAGTGACAAAAAGTTGTTACTGGCGGTCAGAGTCAAACTCGGGATAATAAACCTCTCGTTGTCATGTTCACATCTGACCAATCCCTCCATTAACATGTACTCCTTCCGTCCCTAAATAAGTGTTCGGCAAGCAAAACTAAGCCTTAAAAAAGATGCATTTTTTTCGGTAAAAAAATTAATTTTTTTTACAAATCAATAAATAGCAATGAGTTCTATTAGATTGTGAAAAAAAATTAAATTTTTTAATAAAAAATATACATATTTTGTAAAGTCTAGTTTTGCGCGCCGAACACTTATTTAGAGACGGAGGTAGTAGTATTTTAATTGTTGATAAGCAGCCGATGACGAAGAGAGAAGGTGGAGAGGGGAATGTTACCCATTCCAATTAAGTGGGCAGCATAATAAGCAATACAATTGCAGTTGGCTGGGAATTTCTTATCCGGCAAATATTCCATGGAATGTGAAAATCGACTTTGCATATCTTTATGGACACTAGTCATGTGGAATTACTGGGCCTTGATTTGAGATGCTCGTATTCATTTTAGGCTATGCATGAGTTTTGAGTGAAACTTTTTGGGTATAAAGTGGTGAGAGAGATATATAGATACAGAAATGAAAGTAATAATTATAGATAAAATTTATTAGTGACTGTGCGCAAAAAGAGAGGTTGGTTTTAGAGGCCCAAAGCGAACACGGGTTCCTAACTAGGGCAGTGAAAGATCGAGTTGTTCGCGAACTAGTTGTCCGTTGAAGTAGGGCTGCAAACGAACAAAGCCGCTCACGAGCCGCTCGAGACTTGGCTCGGTAAAAGCTCGTTTGAGCTCGACTCGAGACATAAATAAACAAGCTCAAGTTCAAATTCTAAGCTCATTTTTGTTATCAAGCCAAACACAAGCCAGTAGAGGCTCGGCTCAAGTTGGCTCGCAAGATAAGACTTAGTAGACTTTTTACGTTAATTATTATAATTAGCATTAGCATTTTCATACCTAATGCAAATCATTACAAAAATATATTACATGTTATTATATATTATTTAAAAATTGAGATTTTTTTTTGTAGAGTATAGGAAAATAACAGATATATACCTTTACAATCAAAATATTTTTGATTGTATTAGACCTATGCAAGGATATATATACGTTCTTTGTTTGCCCGTTAAAGCTCGTGAACGAGCTCGACTTGTCAAGTTTTCACAGAGCTTGAGCTCCGGCTCAAGTTCGTTAAAACTTAATAAACAAGTTTGAGCACGGTAAAGCTCAGCTTATTTGCAGCCCTATATGCAAGCATGAACATATGATTTCTTTGACTCACTAAAGTTCGTGAACAAGTTCAAGCTCGACTCAAACCTAGCCCGATTAGGCTTAGACCTCAGCTTGTCATACTTTTGGTGAGCCTGAGCTCAACCTCGAGGTCACCAAAATCTTAAAAACCAAACAAACTTGAGGGAGTAAAAGTGGAGGACTATATTATATAATTTAGTACTGTGTTCGAGTGAAGTAAAGGTCAATTAGTATACTACTACTATATAGTATGACAGAATGAAGAAAAAGTAGACGCTCGGCGCCGCGCAAGCACGAAAATGTGGACCTCTTCCTGGGCCTGTTGCCGTTTAATGCGGGCCTCGAATTGAGACTTTCCTCGTTTGATTACGGTTTGTCCGAAATGAAAAGAGAATATTTTATTATTGAAAAATGAACAGACTGTTTTCTACGACTCCATATTGTAGTGACTAGCTCAGAACTTCCAGCTAGCACTAGTGGAATAACAGTGCTATACGCACAGATTTTTGCAAACAGACAGTGCGTACAGATAAATTTTGGACTCGTTTTAGGTTTTACAAAGATGATTGGAACCGCTCATTTTGTTTAAAACATCTTGTTTAAGGTTACTGTTAAAAAAACAGCTCATTTGGCTATTAGTAAAGAGGTTTACAAAACACCAAACTTTGCTTAAAAAAATAGCCTGTTTTTTGAAGCAAAGTTTGGTGTTTCGTAAACCCCCTTACCAATATCCAAATGAGCTGATTTTTTACAGAGACCTTAAACAAGATGTTTTAAACAAAATGAGCGGCTCCGATTATCTTTACAGGACCTAAAATAGGTCCAAAGCCTATCTGTACGTGCTGTCTGTTTTAAAAAATCTGTGTCGGTAGCAGTTTTGCTAGTGGAATGTTCTCCTCCCTCCCCTAGTAGTGATCAAGGTTCGAGTTTTACGGAAAACATGTTTGGAGTTTTTAGGGCTATGGATAGTCTTTAAATCCCCATTGACTAACATAGTATTACCATGCTTACCTCATGTATATCGGTTTGAAAAAAAAAAAAACATATTGTAGTGACTAGCTGGGGGGAGCTCACTTGAAATGTGCATGATTACAACTGGATATATACGTGCGGAAACCTTTTTCCTATACGCGGACGAGAGTCCCCACACTCATTTTTACTCGTTACTCATGAGTGGAAGCAAGAATTAATGCAGAGTTTTTGAACTGTTTGCAGGTTTACAAACCGGATACGTTTGGACACCTGTTTCCCGTGTGGAGATGTCACGTGACTCACAAAACGTGAGCGCGTGCGTATGAGAGAAATCGAGAGTATGAACGTGAAAGCGTCTTTTAAAAACATTTCGAACTACTAAAATTCGTAACTATAAGAATTAAAAGCGAAAACAAAGATTGGGAACAGACGCGAAGAGCTTTTGAAGAACTATGTAACTGGTCTTGTTCTCTTTATTAACATGTCTGGTTATCTTTAATACATATTTTACTAACTTCAATACCTCTTGGAATAGTGCCATATTCTTTTAACGGATATCAATTTTTTTTCGCATATATATAGGGTCCATCATGGCTCCAATGACGTCTAAAACAATACGGTATTTCTTCAACGTCAGTAATCTTTCTGTTTCAGAATTTTAATGCAGTACAAATGGTCAAGTAATTTCTAAATAAAAAATAAAATACTTATGTACATAACACTTTAATTTTCTGCACTTTTTCAATAAAGAAATGAATCGGAAATTTTAACGCATGGTAAAGAAATTTAGTATCAGGTTCAAGCTCCGTCGTGCTCGTTTGAGAATTCATATATAGTTATGGATAGTCTTTGAAACCCACCATGTACTAACCTTATACTGTACAATATTGGCAAAAAAATATTATACTACTACGTTATGTTAATTTAAATTTTTTTTTTGAATATATGTTAATTTTAAAATGAAACGCAGGGCAGGAATGCTATTTTGTTTTATTTTATGCACAACAGAAGTTACACTGTACCTTCTGCAGACTGTCTCCTTCACTGGCAGTCAGGCAAACAAAAGCAGCGTCAAAAAGGTTGGCTTGACGGTTTGACTCTCAAAAAGACAAGTCTGCCCCTTGGTCGTTCTATATAAACACCCCTCATCTTCCCTTTAAGTTCACCATCCCTTCTCTCTCTCTCTTTCTCTCTCTCTCTCTAAATCTTCACTCTCTAGAGCTTCGTTCCGCAAGAACTGGCTAACTCACAAGAAATTCTGGAGGAATCAAAAATCATAAGGGTGGTGCTCGCCCTGTATGAAGCCTTGAGCGCTCGTGACGTCGACACAGTGCACAAGCTCCTCGCCCCCGACCTCGAGTGGTGGTTCCATGGCCCCCCCTCCCACCAGTTTATGATGCGCCTCCTCACCGGCTGCTCCACCTCCTCGTTCAAATTCGTGCCCCAGTCCGTCGCCGCCTTCGGATCCACCGTCCTCGTCGAGCTGGGCTGCGACCACCGCCGCTCCATCTCCTGGATCCACGCCTGGACCGTCACGGCGGATGGGATAATCACCCAGGTCAGGGAGTACTTCAACACGTCCTTGACTGTCACCCGATTCGGCGACGCGGGCCGATCCTCGCCGTCCGATTTCTCGTCCGCATCTTCGTCGTCGATTAACGCCCTCCATTGCCCGTCTGTTTGGGAAAGCAGCGTGTCGGATCGGGTCGGAATTTCCGTCCCGGGTCTCGTCCTTGCTTTATAAATTTGGGTTTTTCTGAATTTGTCGCGCGTGCAGGAGTTTTACACCACATATGTGAGATTGGGATACTCCTATTTTGTTGTTTTGTGCGTTTTTGTCGTTTAAGGCGTGGTTGGTTTTTCCGGCGCCAAGCCCGAGGGAACGGACCGGGACAGGATGTGGACGTTTCCTCATGTGTGTGTTCTGTGGTTTGTTCACTTTGTTGTTAATGGAATAAAATGTGTTTCATTTCATTGGCTGGCTTTATTTACTATTTTCCGTATCTTTTTAAGTGTGCTATTTCGTAACTTCAATTTATTTCATATTAAAAAGACATTATTACACTTTTCACATCAATTTTTTTCTCAATTTTTTTTATTTATCCATCATTATTACATTTTTACTCACTAATTTTTTAAAAGAGAATCTACTTTTAAAACAAAATAGATAATATACCAATTTTTATTCATTAACTTTACAAAATGAACACTTATTAAGTGACAGTCTAAAATGAAATATTGGACTCTAAAAAGAGACGAATGGAGTACTTTGAGAAATGACATTGACGAGGTGTTCCACTTTTTTGAAAAACTTTTTTTTTTCAAAAATAATGTAATTTCAAGTTAAAAAATTATGTGTTTACGTAAATAATTTTACCAATATGAATCTTGTTTGATAGATCTCATTGAGATATTTTAAACGATGCAAAAAATTAAAAAATTAATTTTCATTTTCGTTATATTTAATCTTGAAATTATCTTCTTTTTGAAAAAAAAGATTTTGAGAGAAAGCGGAACGGGACCTGATGCTTCTTGTTTTTATATGATGGGTCGGTTTCCGGCACGGTCAGTCCAGCTGTGTACATGCAAGCAAGAACTTTCCAGCTGTGTATATGCAAGCAAGAACTTGACACAGGTGTGGGCAACCACCCTTCCCATGCCTAAAAACATCTTCAATCCGTTCTCTAAAATACAAAAATAGAGAACGTTTAGGTACACTTGTTCTACTCAATGAACATTATGAAATGAACGTTTTAGATCATTGGAGTGAGATCAGAGCGGCGGCGATTTGCCCGGCACTGTACGCTGCGTAGCATGGTCCCTCGGTCCTCCCAAGGGGTATTGCTAATACCCTCTATGGGCCGGATTGTTCATCCCATAGAACTTCCAATCCGAACCAATTTTGAAAACTAAACAAAGTATTACTAATATCATCACCAGTTTTCTCCACGTGGTTAGGAGATGAGGGTTATGGATGGTCAGGCCGGTGTATCCATGATTCTTTTAGCTCTGTACTCTGTGTTATGAGTTAATAAAATTTTATCTTTTGCCGATAAAAAAATATATATATCATCACCTCAGCAATCCAATCCCAATCTCCAATCCGTTTATCAAAGGAGGCCTGAGATCGTTATCCTTTAAGAGATTAGGGTGTTGTTCCGATAGGGATTTTTTTTTGAATTTTGTCTTTATTTGAATAAGGACAAAATCAAAAAAAGTAGAAAAAGAGTGTTCACGGAATGGGGTCTAGAACGGTTGGGAGGTCACCCTTTGTGCCTAGAAATCTGTGTGTGTGTGTTTTTTTTTTTCCACTCGTTAGATGTCTAGTCTATCCTTAAAGGGATGGAGAGGGTACCGCTAAATGAGGTAAGCCCAAACGACGTCAACTATCACACCAATCACTTACGCCCCTGAGGAGAGTTGAACTCTCACCTTCCATATGGAAAGAATGAGATAGTGCCATTTGGCTACAAGCCGCACCGATCTAGAACTCTCGTTTGGAATGTATACCTGGGGATCACGTTTATCCGAAATGTATATCTCGTTTGAGAAAAATGATAATTTGACAAAACAATAGATTGTGACTAATAATATATGTGAAGAAATTTATCACAGACAGATAAATTAGCAAGCTTAAAATATCACACCAATAAAAGAAGAATATGATGATAGAGTTTCCAAAATCTATAAATGAGAAATTTAGAGTGAATTATTATAAATTTACTCCGTATCATTCTTGAGAACATTGCACTTTTTAAAAATTCAATTTCCTGCGTGTACATGCATCGTTATGCACGCTACGTAAATCTAAACATTTTTTGAAAATAACAAGGAATATCCAGTTCCGATTCGGATAGTATTATTCGAAGAGTTGAATCGTATCCCCAAGAACGAATGATGGATTATATTACCCACTCCATCCTCGCACAAACAATTCTATTTTTGCTTCACGTGTGGGATCACTGACGATAAAAATCTATGAGAATATATACTTTAATTAGAGTTTAAAGTATTTTATGCATACCTTTTCCGATACGTAATGGCTACTCCGAAATGTATCGGTAGTGTCAAGAGGACTTCAGGAAACAGAGAAGATCAAGTATTTGTGTGAGGTTTGGGATTTGCTTGGGGTTGTGTTACGGCCTAGATAGTTCCATTGCTTGCTTGGTTTGAGCTTTAAAAAGAATCCTACTTATCAACCAAAAAGAAAATGATAACCGGATGTCCATGGCCATTGCTTGCATCTCAACTAATTCTAGGCTCGTGAAGTTTTTTTTTTTTTTTTTATATCGGCTACGGTCCTGAAGTTAACGCGACCGTCAACTAGGCAAACCCTCCCATTAAGTTTTGGAATGTTAATTGTCCTCTATGAGATCCGATTATGTGACCTCATGGAAAACAAAACTTGTTTTCTCATTCTTACCTGACCGAATGTCTTGGGTTAACCTCGCGGCATAACTTCTCCCCACTATATGCTAATCCATTCTTGCGATTTATTTGGCGGTGTTTCTTGTGGTACATTTTTCGTTTTTGTTGGTAAAAATTTCATGTGGTACTTTTGCTATTCATTGTAATTGAGATCAAGACATAAAATAGCCGTGACTTTCCAGAAACAACTTTGTCAAATTTAACAAATTATAAATGATACTTTGTCGACATAACAAGGATCCGGAGGTACTGTAGCAAACAAACTCTCGCTACTAAGACTGGGCGTAATCTCAGCTGTCCAAAATAGTGAGTTTGCTATGATTACTCAATATATTCTGTAGTGATCAGTTTGCTCATCACATGGCCCCCTGCTTCCACATAACATATGCTTTACACTGCAAGGGTGGGACTCAAAATTCACCAAAATAAGAAAAGTAAATGGCTGTCCTCGTCACATACGCTAAAGCAAATCCAATTGATGATGTCAAACAAACAAATACTTATATAAATATTGACAAAAGGAAAGGCGGCCGGCCAAGAAACACCTACCCCAAAGAAAATGGGGAACCACAGTCGCAGCCACCTCCCCCACATCTTATTTGGCGATCATTTCATCCCTCACGTCATCTTGTTTCTGATTATTTTTTGAGCAAACGAAACCGTGGAAAACTTGACAAACACTCAATTATGTGAGGGATGAAGTATCTGGGATGATCTTGTTCGTCGGAAAAAAATAACGTCATACTCACAAGCAATACCAGAAAGACAACTTAAAAACACGACTTTAATTAAACACAATTGGGTCCAGAACTGCTCGTTGCACGTGAGTCTGTTTGCATCCAACAGTTTCTGATGTAATTATGCCCGGAATTGTGTTTTAAAGATGTGCATGTTGTCTTTCTGTATTTACGGGCGGAGAGGTTGGCGGGGTCGAATAACCTTTGAATTTTCTTTATACTTTTTTTGAATTGAAATTTTGTTTAATACTTTGACGACGAAATTCATGTTTATCTAAATAGTTTCCAAATAAATAGGCAAGTTTTGAGAATTGTAAATAAAATTGTGAACTTCAATTTAAATAATTGAAGAATCCATCATTAAAAATTCCATAAGATATTGATAAGCATAAGAAGAAAGGGTTATCAGTGACGTGAGCAATCCTTGAAGGGTTCTAAAAAGTCATGTTTAAAGTATAAAAAAAATACTCCATTAGGAGATATCAACTCTTGTAAAATAGTCTTGTTCTGGTCACGTGCTTTCGGCCGAAAGACTCAAATTATAACCGCGTCGATGTGACAAGTTCGTATTTGTTTGGTATTCTTATTCCACTTCTTAAATGAATAAGGAGTTACGTGCGAAAGATAATTACTAATTAAGTATGAGAGAAACTTATTCATAGCGGAGCCGCTGTGAACAAGTTTTTTACAATAACAATCAATCGCGATCGTTCAAATAGTGTTTTAGACGGTCCGAATTTTAATGAAACTTTTCCGGAGAAAAAGTGAAAAGTGTTTTTGAAATCCAAACCGTCTAAAACACTTTGAACAGGTGAAATTCACCTTCGTAAACCCGGCCACGAAACTGATCTGTAAAGAATAGTTTATTAAGATTCGGATATACATTTACACAACTCAGTTAAAGTGATCAAGGCTGATATATACTGGAGTATATCACTATCTTAGAAACATGGAATAAAGTTACAATATCAAATATTCTCAATATATATCTCATTCCTTTCCAAAAAAAACATATATCTCATTCTACTAACAACGACTCATAAAGCGAGAAAAAAATAAATCACTGTCACCCCACGTACGAACGTCTCATTTTCTTGTATTTTGATTTTGGCAAATCCAAGAGGAGCATCGTGCAGAATAACTGTCTTGTGTCTCGTTGGGGCCGGCCAAATCTCAAACTAGAAATAATGAATCTCACCGAGACCGTTACATAACCCAATCAAATTTGTATCGTGCAGAATAACCCAAGAATATCCCATAACCCCATTCCAACTACAAAAGCTACTATTAGCTATGCAAATACCACAGCAAATTATTAATAATTAACCGCCTTTTTTTTACTAAACCTATCATTAATTATGATTGATCAGGAGTTCTAAGCATTTTGTAGCGTGATAAGTAGTAGCGGATATGCCACTTTTTTATGCCACTTTTGCTTATCTAATTTAATGAATTCTGATTACTTCACGGTAAGCCATTTAGATTATAAGTCACCAGTGAGGAAAATATATATACCAAAAAAAAAAAAGTCTGATTACATATTCAAAACTAGAAAATAAGATCACATGCACTTTAGAAATATTTGCTGACTACAAGTTTATTTTAAGAAAGTTGAACGGTGGTTTCATCATAGATATACAGTATCATTTAGATTCGTCTCAGTGCAAGTAATCAGATAAACATTCGTTCCTCTAATGTTCATCTTATGTTTCCGATTTTTAACGGAATGCGTCAATAGAATCAAGAGGGTGCGAAATTAACTTTGTTTGGTTGAGAAATTTACCCTTATTCCTCCATTGTTCATCTTTTGTCTTCAATTTTTAACAAAACGCGGCAATAGAATCAAGATGGCGTGAAACTTTGTTTGGTCGAGAAACATGTACTTACTCTTAAATTTACGTATTAGCTATATATTGTGGCCCAAGAATTGCCTAACACCAATTACGTACTAGTGGTAGATTTATTTGTTACAAGCCCAAAAAAACACCGCCTTTTCTGAACCGATCGAGGATTCATTTGAAACCTCTAGCATAATGTTAGAACCTAACACCGTCCTGTTTCCATCATCGTTTTTTTTTATTTGCGGTTACTATGAAGTTTTTTTTTTCTTTAATTTGATCTCCTAGATAAGCCAATTGTTGTTCTTTTGCAAAAAAAAAAAAAAGGATGTAGAATTGGGCCCACTGAAATCCAGCAGAACTGTCCAACAAAGTTCCCCTTTAATGGGCCCACTCACGGAACTGTCCAAGTTCCATTCAAGGATCACAGAGAAGCCCAATACAGTAAGCCGATGTTGAAAAAATGCGATCTATAAACCATTGACAAAACTAGAATAAAATCCATTTTTTAACAAGATAAATAATGTATTCCGCAAATAACACAAATGATATTCCATAAACATGATTTTTGATGTGACTAGATTTCAGGACGATGTCTCTAAAATGAACATTTACCATTATCCGAACAAGTGCTCAGAAAGAATTCGAAAATGGACAGGACCATCAGTTTCTTAAATGGACCGGGAAGGATTCATATCCGATATGAATAAGTATAATTTTTTGACGTGACTAAAATATTCCACAATGTCTGTAGAATGAGCATTTTCCATTACCGGAACGAGCGAAGAACCCGAAAACGGACAGAACCATCAAGTCCCTTGACGGGCCGGGGAGGATCCATATCCGATATGGCACGTATGGGGTACCGTGTCTCGGACCAAAATCAAATTCCCCCGTTTAAACTGGAAGGAAAAAAACCCCAATACTCTCTCTCTCTCTCTCTCCTCTCTCTTTTATGGGAAAATCACTTCCGCCTACCGCCAGTCTCCAAGAATTCGCTAGAATTATCGCCTCGAGCAACCACCGTCCGAAGCGCATCAAACCCATATCGGGACCCCGGTTCGCCCCGTCCCCCGAACCTTACAAGCGGAGGTGGGTCCGAGTGGAATCGGAGCAGCAGTTGAGGTTCAATAAGAAGACGATGGAGGAAGGACGGCGGCCGCAGCAGCAGCGGGAGGGGCAGCAGCAGAACAACCGGTTGCCGCTGGCGGCGGTGGTTTCCGACTGCGTGAAGCGGTGGTTTCAGGACACACTCAAGGAGGCCAAGGCCGGCGACGGCGCTATGCAGATTTTGGTAGGCCAGATGTATCACAATGGATATGGTGTAAGCAGAGATGACCACAAGGTACCAATTTCCTTATTCATTTGGTAGTTTCTTTTCATAATTCACGTGTCTTGGCTAGTTTACCACCGTCTACTAGCGGGCCAATTAAAGCTGGGGCGAACCTGTATAAATTGGCCCAAAGGAGTTGATAGCACCTGGAGCTAAGTCACATAATTTGCGTGCACCTACTTGAGCGGTAGCCTGACGAGCACGAGCTTTCAAAAACATCCCAAACTACTAAAATTCGTGAGAGCGAGATTTGAGAGCAGGAGCCAAGAATGAGGATTGAAAGCGGGAGGGGATGGCTTTACTGGAGGATTACGTGATCAAGCCTTATTAAGCCTGGGAGGGAGCAAACTTAAGTCACAAGCCTAGATCATCTGGCCAACCCTTGGATTTTCAATAACTAGTTTTTTTAACGAAAATATATATTTGGCATTGATTATTTATTTGTGGTTCTAAGGTTCATTGGGCGGCATTGAGGTTCTTAGGTGCTGTGTGAATTGATGTGAATTTCAATTGACGTTGGATTTTATGAAAATCTGAGAGGTATAACTATAAGTGGCTTGTGAAACACTGAAAAGCGTAAGGATTTGAACTTACTCTGTTGAAGTACAGTAACTTGGAGTCCACCATAATAAAGCTTCCAAACTCAATGTCGAAATCTATACTTAAACAGTCAAATCCTAAGTTTTGTGTTCGTCTTATTGGCTAAAATCGTCAAATTATTGCATTTGAAATCCTCATCTATCTAAACAGTACCTTAATGGTTAATGGAGTATTGGAGTGTTTACTTGCCGAGAAAACTTAGAGTGAAGTGGATTTTCTTAGGTAGGAATTAGGATTCATTCGATTGAATACAAAAACTGAGTTTTGCTGGTTTATGTTACCAATTGGCTTAATTGAGGTGAATTTTTAGATTATTTGCTGCCAAGTCCAGAAAAATGGACACATAAGATGGAGATACTGTTTTGTTTACCTTAGTGCATTCTGTTTTCTCGGAGATCAACCTGTTTGTGTTTTTGGTGCTATGGACACTGGTGCTCTATTTAATTCTAGGTTTTTTCTTACCAATTTCCCATTTAGTGTTTGTGGAACTAGGAATTGAGCTAACTCTTACAGTTTTCTTTTTGACTTTCATATGGTTTTTGGCTGTGAAGTTTGACTACTATGCAATTTTTATTCTACTGAAAACACAGGGGCGTGCTTGGCTGAATAGAGCTTCCAAGAGTCGATCCTCAGCATGGAAAGTCGGTGACAAACAACCTGGTACTCTCTACCTCTCTCTTACCTAGACTCTAGTAGTTCCCTTTGTTGTTTTTCATGTTTATTTGGCTTTTCTTTAGGTTACAATGCAAGTGATTCGGATTCAGATGACATGAAGGGGGAAACCAAATAAGTATGGATGTCCTTTTTTCCCTTCAAGATTGACACTGATAGAGTGAGTCGTATTCTCTGTGTCCAGTGTTCTGCTTTTCTTGCATGTTTTCATTAATCTAATTAACATGGTGTTTAACTACCAATTACATTGAGATTTGTAACTGCTTTCTGGGGACATCCAATGACCACACTTTGCATGAATTCCTTATGATCCTGCGTGTCAACCTGAGCACCTTCAATGGCATGTCTCAAGACCATGGAGTTGGTTGCTGGATCAGGTTGCTAAGGGAGGTGTTTGGCTTGGTGGCTGGAGCTACGGATCTGCTGTGTTTGTCCCCGCCTGTGGAAT